>LOJH01000167.1:3173-13364 GCA_001685095.1 Ellobius talpinus | reverse complement strand
ATGTGGTTGCTGGGAATTGAACTCAGGACCTCTGGAAGAGCAGCCAGTGCTCTCTTAACCACTGAGCCATCTCTCCAGCCCCTCAGCAATTCTATTTTTATGCTTGGGTAGATACTATTTATTTATTTAGGTTTTTTGAGATAAGTGTTTCTCTGTGTAACAGTCCTAGCTGTTCTATAACTCACACTATAGACCAGGCTGGCCTTGAATTCACAAAAATCCGCCTGCCTCTGCATCTCAAATGCTGAGATTAAAGGTGTGTGCCACCACCCAGCCAGAATGAGCAGACCTTTAAACCTATGATTTGTTGGCTGGACTGGTTATCATCAGTTGCATGATCACCACCACAGGCAAAACACCTGTCAGAACAGCAAAGATAACTTTACAACATCCACCCTTCCAGACAAAACACTGGTTTCCGTCCAGAGCACACATTCTGACAAAGTGGCCCTCTTTCAGTACGCCTTGGTTTCCTTTTCAGCTAGTCTAAGCAGCTGCAAACAGCCAGTAGACACAGCCTGTGTATAAAAGTCAAAGTGCTTCACTGGTTTTAAAAATCTTGAAGCCAGGAGATGGCGATGTAGGTCTTTAATCACAGCTCTTGGGAGGCAGAGGCAGGTGGAGCTCTTGAGTTCAAGGGCAGCCTGGTCTACAGAACTAGTTCCAGGACAGGCTCCAAAGATACACAGAGAAACCCTGTCTTGAAAAACCAAAAATGACGACGACAACAACAACAACAACAACAGCAACAACAAAACCCAAACTTGTTAAAGTCAGGCATGGTGGTGCACGCCTTTAATCCAGCACTTGGGTGCATGCGTGTGAGTGTGACAGAGGCAGGTGGTGAGTTTGAGGTCAGCCTGGTCTACATAATGAGACTCTATCTCAAAACAATAAACAAAAAAAAAATCCTTGTCAAAATTTATTTCGTACTGACAGGCAAGTCTGGTCTTTGCATAAGTAGGAGTGCCTTACTTACCACTAGTTGCATATCACTATGAAAACTGCCTAATTTCTGAGTCCTTGAATGGTCTCTGGGACTTCCAAAGGCTACAGGCCACTCTGAGACATGACATTTTATACACATGAAGAACACAGGGATCCAAAAGTGAGCAAACACAGCTAAGGTGCACAAATGGCTATAATAAGCACATGAAAAGGACGTACATCACAGAACACTAGAGAACCCAATGACTCAGACATCATCAGACACTGCTAGAACTGAACGAATAAATGGGAAAATTAAAGGGCACAGCCACAGTGGAGCCCCTTAAGGGGTTTAACTCAGTGGTCTAGCGCTCAACTTGCAGACTCAAGACTCTGAGTTTCATCCCCAATGTGCCCTCTCCTAAATCACCATGTACTGTGCAGCTCTGCTTCCAGATCAATCAACTCTGGCTGGCAATCAAGAGCACCCTCACACAAGTTTTTGAGTAGTCCCATTTTCATTTCTCTTGCACAAACATAGAGGAGGGCTTGCTGTGGTATTATGAAAAAGAATGACCCCCATAGGTTTATTTGTTTGAATGCTTGGTCTCTAGTTAGAGGAACTGTTTGGGAAGAATTAGGAGGTGTGGCCTTGCTGGAGGAGGGAGTAGACTTTGAGATTTCAAAAGCCCACACCAAGCCCAGTTAGCTCTCCTACTTGCAGACAGAAGTTCTCAGCTACAGCTCTAGTACCATGCCTGCCTGCTCTCTCCACCATGATGTACACAGTCACCACCCGAAACTGGAAGCCCCAACAGACTCTTTTTTATTCTTGCAAGTTGCCTTGGTCATGGTGTCTCATCATAGCAACTTAAAGTTAACTATGACAGAAGGTAGTACCAGGTATGGGGCTATGGCTGTGATAGACCTGACATGCAAGATTTATTTATTTATTTGAGAAATATGCAAGATTTTGGGACCTTGAACTAAATTTTTGAATATTGTAAACGGGGCTTAAATGGGCCATCCTAATAGGAGCTTGGAAGACTACTAGTAGTGCTGAGAGCAATGTGGACTACAGAGGCCCAGCTCAAGGTTTCATATGGGCACAATATCAACAACTGGGCTACAGAGCATTTGTGTGATATTTTGGCAAAGAATGTAGCTGCTTTTTGTCCTAAGAATCTGTCTGAGGCTAACTTGAAGAGCTGTGGAATTTCAGTGGCAGAGGAAATTCCAAGACAGCCCTTAAGAGTAAGAACCCACCCAGCTAGTCTTACAAATCTGTGAAAAGGAAAGAGGAATTATGTGTTCCTAAAGAGCAACAAATCAAGTTTATGCAAATGCAATTTAAGGAGGGGACCAGGCTCCACCCCAAGCAGGCAGCCAACTTGACAGCATGGGTTCTGGCTTTGGAATCATGAAGGATACAGTAAAGGGGCTGTGGAATCTTCGGTGCAGTCAAGAAAGAGTGGCTAAAGCCAGGCGTGTGGTAGGTAAGCCTCTGCATGGAGGCTGGAAGAGGCTATGGAAGTGAAGCCTGGATTGTGTTGAATAACCCAGGAGGATGGAGGTACCAAAGCCTTGGGGCATCTGCCAAGGAGAGCTAATGTAGACAGGGTGAAACAAGCCCAAAAAAGAGAAGTGTGCTTCAGTCAGCAAATCTGGAAGGACAAAGCCAACTAAGCTCTTTGACATCAGACATAAACTATACAGTGGTTCTCAGCCTTCCTAATGCTGTAGTACAGTTCCTCATGTTATGGTGATCCCCAACCACAAAATTATTTTTGTTGCTACTTCATAACTTTAATTTTGCTAATGTTATAAGTCGTAATGTAAATATCTGTGTTTTCCAACAGATATTTACCTGAGAAAGGTTAGCTTGACCCCAGGGGTCACAATCCAAAAGTTGGAACTGCTGCTTTAGATTGTTGAGACTATGAAAGACCACTGGAGACTTTTAAAATTGAAGTAAATGCATTTTGCATGATATGGCCATAAACCAAATGTGGCCAGAGAGTGGACTAAATGAGGTGATTTGAACAAACCTCACAGGCCCATATATTTGAATGTTTGGGCTCCAGTTGGTAGAACTGTTAGGGAAAGATCAGATGGATTAGGTGGTATATCACTGGGAGTAGCCTTGCAGGTTTCAAAAGCCTGTAACATTCCTGGTTAATGCCCCTCTCTCTCCCTCTCTGCCTACTTGCAGATAAAGATGTAAGCTTAGTCACTACTCCGGAGCTATGCCTGTCTGCCGCCATTCTCTCTGTCATTAAGTTCACGGACTCATCCTCTCAAATTATAAGCACCAACAGACCTTTTCTATAAGTTGCCTTGGTCATGGTATCTATCTCATCACAGCAACTTAAATTACCTCAGACACTTGCTGAACTATATAGTCATTCTATCCCTTACCTTTTGAGGAGCTACCACTGTTTTTTACTCTCCTACTAGCAGTGTGCAAGGATTTCGTATGTCTACATCCTTGCTAATACAGCAAGCTTTGCTTTATTTCTAAAGTAACTTATCTCATTATTGACAGGGTCTTTTCTTTCTTCAGTCAGTATCTGTAGCCCTGGTTGGCCTGGCATTCAAGAGATATGTCTGCCTCTGCCTCCCAAGTGCTGGTATTAAAGGTGCACACAACCAAGTCCAGCTGAAGATTTGGTGGGGGGGTCATAGCAGGTATGTATGTACACTCCCATGTTTGAGTACAGTATTTACAGGGTCCAAAAGAGGGTATCAGATCCTTCTAAAGCTGAAGTTATGGACAGTTGTCAGCTGCCAGACATGGGTGCTGGGAACTAGACCGGGTCCTCCAAGAACCATACCTGCTCTTAATAAACTGTTTCTTTAGCCCTATCATAAGAATGATAAATCAACTGATTTCAACAGAACACCAAGCTTATAACTTGTAGGCAAACAAAAAATTGCATCAAAATAAATTTCTTGTAATGATGATAAAAGATCTCAGAGAACTGCAAGCTCCATCATTTTTCCCCTTCTGTATAACATAAATAGGATGAGAAAAAGGGAAGCACTGGCTAGAAACACCCTGGAAATGTTACTACCTTCAGGTTTCTACCCTTACTTCCTTCGATAATGGACTATGATATGGAACTGTAAGCTAAAATACTATCACCCCACCGCACCCTGTGCTTTTGGTAATTGGTGTTTTTTATCAAAGCAATAAAAACTCTAAGCTGCCTCCCACTTCTTGACTGCAGAAAACTCCCTCTGGCATAGTCTCACTCACAAAAACCCAAACACAGCTTAGTGTAACCACGATGCCCACCCAGTGTGATGATTAAGGCAACAATCCCATCCCAGAGTATGCAGATGTCTCACAAAGAGCTGGTTTGCACTTCCAATACATGTCATCTGTTCTGTGCTTGGTAAATTCTGAGAATTAAGCCAGGGTGTGAGTCTCTGGCTCTTGCTCCAGAGACTCCATGCTGATGCTGCCAGCCTGTCCCAGGCAACAGGCAAGCTTCTGAGCTGCAAAGGCATTGTGCAGCAGTCTGAGAGCAGTACTGAGAACCAAGTACAGATACATACTACATGCAGATTTCTGACACTATAATCTACACGTCTGCAGAGGAAGACTACATTTATTCCTCATGCCATTAGTTCAAAAGGGTCTCCTGCTTGCACTTATATTTCTTGAAATATTAGCACTTTTTTTGTTTTGTTTTTGTATTTTTTTTGTTTTTCGAGACAGGGTTTCACTATAGTTTTAGAGCCTATCCTGGAACTAGCTCTTGTAGACCAGGCTGGCCTCAAACTCAGAGATCCGCCTGCTTCTGCCTCCAGAGTGCTGGGGTTAAAGGCCTGTGCCACCACCGCCCGGCTGAAATACAGCACTTTAAATATTAAAGTGTTTGAAGAATTAAGATGAATGTTACAGCCTTTCATTCTTAGGGTGCTTGGGTCAATGTCAAATGAAGGTCACCTGTGCATCCCACCCCCAAAGTACAAAATTGACCGTGCAACTTATATCTGCCAACTATTTTTAGTTGGCATCCCAAGAGCATAATCCCAGAGAAGTGAGCCTGAGCAGGATTTTCATGAATGTCCCATCACCAGGGAATCTCTTGGCCTTAGGGACAGGGCTGTTTGTGGATCACTCTTGGACACAGCCTTCCCCATGAATAATACAGGATTCCACTGCCCACCTGTGGAAGTTCCTGTTCTTCAAGTGCAGGGCCATGGCTTTAACCTGCATCTCCTCCCCAGCTCTAATGACACTAAGGAGGATAGGGTCACAGCAGCTCTGTCCCTCAAGCCTCCTCCCTGTTGGCGTCCCAGCTGTGCTCTGGATCCAGGAGAAAGAAGTCTGGCCTCTGGCGCAGGGGACTTTAAGGCACAACAGAGAGTGAACACAGGATATTTTGTACCTTTAACCTGGCCTCTGAGTGGTATGGAATTTGGTATTGGTGGAAGAAGAGTGGATAATGGTGTCACAACATCTGGAAAAGAAGTACAGGAAGCTCTTGTGAACTTAGACTGCACACACAGGCTGGCCAGCGAGCAAAGTCATCCACACGCAAGAGAAAACACCTTCTTATCTGTCCAAGGAAACCACTCAATGAGAAATATACCCAAAACACTGCAGCACATCCAAGCAAATCTTGCAGACTGGAGACTCTTAATTTCATTTCTTTCTTTCTGAGACAGGGTTTCTCTGTGTAACCAACCACCCTGGCTGTCCTGGAACTCTCTCTGTAGACCAGGCTGGCCTTAAACTCAGAGGTCTGCCTGTCTTTGCCTCAAGAGTGTTGGGGTTAAAGGCACATGCCACCACTGTCTGGTCTTAACTTCATTTCTGAATCCCTCCCAGGCTTTATATTACTTGTAATGTGGTCAGTCCAGATCAGTAAGCAAGACTCCAATACCCCTGCTGAAGCTACTTAACTGCCCTAGTCTTTTGCAGAAATGCCCTCAGAGGCTCTCCGTTTTAATACCACCCCCCAAGGACCTGCTTCTGCTCTCTCTTGTGAAAAGTGGCTCTTTCTTACAGAAGTGGGGAATGCTAACAGTGGAACAGCTGACCATGCAGAAACTGCCACTGTCTGTTGTAGCCTTGGGTCTGCTGTAAACAGTAGGCCTGAAACCTACAGGGTAAGAACACCAGGAGGCTCTCCTCCAAGGCAGTTTTTAAGGTGAGGACAGGACCAGTAAAGGGTCTATTGTCTACCACCAATACCATCGTCACTACCACCAACTTGTAGTCTAGTCCCATGAAGCCTCACTGACATAAACAGTGTGCCCAGATGAGGATGAATTACCACCACGGCCCCAGAAAAGCAGAGGCTATACAGATGGCTGCAGAGGCTGGAGGTAAACAATTACCTTTCATGAAGAATCGGCAGGTGGGGCGAGGCCTCACCTTCCGGTCACTGGGGTCCTTCACTTCGCCTTCCTCCAAGTCATCATCCTGAAACAGAGGACAGTCATCTGGAGGTGAGCTGACCCACCTTGCCCATCACACCTCTCCACCAGGCCAGCAGCACAGAGCTGGGTGTTGGGAGCAGCCGCCTTTCCAAAGGCTCACCTCCAGTTTCCCAATCTGAAATGCTCAGCTACACAACAGATGGTCTCCTCATCACCTATAACCTCAGAAGAATATTGTGGGAATGATGGGCTCCACCAGCCACGTCAGAGCAGAGCTTTGATCTGTTTCTATCAACTGTGAGCAGGCAATGGTCACACTTTGGTCTTTACTACTTTGTACACTAGCAGTGTATAAACCTAGTATTCCATGCCCTTTGAACATTACTTGTCTCTGATGAGGGAAGTCAGGTGGCTGTGATGGGCAATACCACCTTGTGGCTCATTCTTTACCTCACCCTCATTTTAGAGAGACCTAAAAACTTTAGACAACAGAACCCAAGTTTTGTATTCCCAGGGTTCTCACAGGGAGCCAAGACCTGACCACTGCTCTGTGATCTCCCAACCACCCCTGTGCCCAGGGCCTGTCCCACCAACCTATGCCCAACAGCCTTGGAGACTCCTTGTAGTACTCCTGTCCTGTGTTCTCTGGATAGCCCAGGCACCAGGGGAAGAGTGAGCAAAAGTGCTTCCTGTCTTGGCCTGCTGACCCCATAAGACAAAAGCAGAACAAAGCTATGAGGCAGCAAGTGAGGGAGCAGCCCCAAGTCCAACACATATGGGCTATTCCTGGTATCCTGCAGGTGAAACTAACCAGGGTGTCTCCGGGACACAAAAGCACTTTTACAGGTCAGAGGGATCAGTAAGGATATCCTTGCTTTCCTGAGGTGGCAGGGGGATGCTGAGCCACACCTGCTCTGCAGGACCTGTTACTCACTAAAGGTCAGCTGCCAAGAACATCCTTGTCAGCACACACCAATAAGCAAGTGTCCAATGCAGCTGACCCACAGTCTAATGCATGCATTCCTGAACACTTACGTAGGGGCACTGCCTGAGAGATGCTTATCCTTCAGGGCAGTCTGAAGATAAGCAGGTCTTTGGCTAGGAGACTGCACCTGAGGAGGGAGTCTGGTGATGCAGCAATCACCTGAGACTGTGAAAAGAACAATGCATGTACTAAGCAAGAATCACAGTGGAGGTCCATGAGCCTACAGGGGCAGAAACAAAGCCAATATGCAAACAATATACAAGAGTGAGAGAAAGAGACACAGTCCAGGAGAGGAGCTTCCAGGGAAAATGGCTGCTGGCCCAGAGTCACTGTGCTCTCTTGGACCCAAACTATTACGCACAGTGCCCACTTGCCTACCTATCCTGTTATATTTTCAGTATGTTATTCTGAGACTGGTACACATCTGGGAACCCTAATGCCCAGGGCTTCCAAAAAGTATGAACCGTGGGTACTCTGGACTAGAGGAACAGTCTGGTAGGAAAGAAGTAGCCTCTCCTATGACTGAAGGATGCTGGGCTGGGGTCTTTTAGTAACATGCTGCTTCCCATGGAGTACAGGACAGTTCACATGGGGTTACCATGCAGAGTAGGCAAAAACAAAATCATACTGCCAAACTGTATTGGGCCAGAAAGTCAACTGGCAGATTCATCTCATATACTATTTCCAAGGGAAATGAGCAGATGAAGACCATAGGTGCTGCCCAGAGCAGGCTTGGTTCAATCCATCTCCCCATTGCCCACAGTACAATAGAAGAGTGCCAGTGCCACCAATGTCAAGGCACTCCATAATTCCTATGAAGACTATCAAGCCCGTTTGATCTTTCACTGTGGGAAAAGGAAGCATCTGACACCAGGCAAACCTAAAACATACTCAATAATCTCAACTTGAACATCACAGTATCTTTTTCCTTTTACCAACACTGAGGCAAAGATCAATTTCCCCATAGTGGAAGTACAAATGGCAAAACACAAGAAAATCTGCACAGCAAAGTCCTTCACAAGGGGAAACTAAGAGAGTTAACTCCAGAGAGCAATTACTACACAGCTGGAAGAGAAGGTGTAACATCTGTTATTTTATGCTTGCAGCCACACATATCCCATCTACCCAAGTCTACTGTACTACTGGGACCCAAAGCCCCACTATCAACTTCCCTGTATGGATGGAGTCATCCTCCATTCATGACACCCTAAAATGAACTGGGTATGCAGGGACCAACAGACTGCTGCAGGGATGGTGCATACGGAAATCTGGGGTCCTCAGATAGTGGCCCACTTTCCCTGGATCACTCCAGACTAAAGCTTACAATAGAATCATATGTAAAGAAACCTGACTTCCACACATTCATGACCCACATGAAGGCCAGATTTAAAGAAGGCATCTTCTGGGGTCCATGGACACTCTGCGGCTACCGACAGGAGCTCTCTGCACAAGCCTACCTTCTGCTCTCCACTGTGAGCACTTCTTAGCTCTCATTTTACTGCATGCCTGGTCCAGCCCACCACTGACCATCTCTCTAGGAACAAGGGAGCCTGCTTCTCCTGGATCAGGAATGTCTGCTGAAGGGCCAGGGTCCTTGCTTCCTCCACCATACTCACATCTATCTCTCCATCATCAATCTCTCCATCATCATCCTCTTTCTTCTTCTCCTTGGCAGCCTCTGTGGGCTCTTTTTCTCCCACACTCTGAACATCAGGTTTCCCTTCCTCTCCAGGAGCACCTTCCCCCTTTTCCTCCTCATCCTCTGCCCCAGCCTTCTCAGCTTCCTCCTCCTGGGCAGCAGGAGCTGGCTCTTCGGGGACCTCCTCATCATAGTCTAGCTCGTGCTCATCCAGTTCCCGGGTTACTGAGGAGGCTTCATCCCTGAGGTCACTTGTCTGGTCTTCCTCAGCATCATCCCCCTCCTCACACAGAGATCCTGCTGGGCCCCTGCTCAGTTCATGAGCCTCTGAGTCTTGATCCTGGGACTTGGGCTCACTGGCTTGGTCTTCTTCATCAGAGTGAGTCTCCTCCTGGCTTTGTACCCTAGTTGTATTTTCCTCATCCTCCAAATCAGAAGCCCTTTCCCCAGCTCCATCCAAATCTTGTTCAGATCCACTTTCCCTCAGAATGTCATCATCTGAGAGCGCTGGCTGCTCTTCATCCTCTGGGGAGTGAGGATCCAGTTCAGGGCTCTCAGCCACATCCATCAGGACCCGCAGATCTGCAAAAGACAGACAGCACAGACTCAGCACAGGCCTATCCTCCTGACCCACATGCCCTCTGCCCTGAGGAGGAGGAAGGACCCAATCTGCCCTTTCTCCATACAGCTCCTCCCAAACCCACACAACTCCCCGTGGAGTGCCAGAGCATAACTCCACCAGGAACTGTTGGCCTCCACTCAGTCCTTCCTCTTGCCTGCAGCCAGAACAGGTGAAGAGAAGTGAACAATAAGTCATGGACTGCAAAGGGCAGCTACTGGGATTTACGGGAATGACTACTGAAGCTTTCTACGGTGGAATGAGGTATCACCCTAGGTCAGCTCTGGTTTTCAACTGACCCTTTTTCTCTTACTCTGCCTATCAAGCACAGCTTCTTGTCACCTCTTCAATCCCTCCCCTGTACTTAAGATTCAGACTCTAAGACTTCGTTCAGACCTGCCACCCAGCCTCCAGCATGTTCTTCAAAGGCACTGCTCTAGGACCAGTGATACCTGAACCCAAATAACCAAAGCTATCTGTTGTACAAATGTATCATGACAATATTTTTAGACATTTAATATATATATATATAGATTTTATTTATTATGTATATAGTATTCTGCCTGCATGTCTGCCTGCAGGCCAGAAGAGGGTACCAGATCTCATTATAGATGGTTGTGAGCC
>LOJH01000166.1:43833-75405 GCA_001685095.1 Ellobius talpinus | reverse complement strand
GGGAATTGAACTCAGGACCTATGGAAGAGCAAGCAATGCTCTTAACCTCTGAGCTATCTCTTCAGCCCCCCCATGCCTGTCTTTACTCTTGCAAAGGAGTATGTGAAATTCAGTGAAGTACATCTAAACCACAGTTGCTTTCTGATGGAGCTACCTGACAGTACTGGAACCATATGGTGAGGGTCAGCATCGCCAACAATACAGGTGCTGTGTGCACTCTTGGCAGTATGCCATGGGAGAGCAGCTCCTCAGCTACTTAAAACTGTTCTCCACCCTGTCCAGTCAGAGGGCAGCTCACACACTCTCACACTAAGGAGTACAAAGAATCTCTGACCAGAATGGAGAAACTTTCAGTCATGAAAAACAGGCTGAAAAAAATCAAAGACCAGAGGTGACAGAGAGCCATGAAAACAGGACACAACACTGAGACTTGTATGAGACACCTGGACAGAGGTGACAGAGAGCCATGAAAACAGGACACAACACTGAGACTTGTATGAGACACCTGGACAGAGGCAGAACATTAAAAAAAGAAATCCAGAAAGGATGATTTAAATAACAGCAACATTTCAATGTTGTTGTGTAACAATTTCCTCCAAAATGGGAAGCTCCTTAAGCAGGAAGGTAAACAGCTTCAAATAGCTCAAGGAAGTCCCTGAAACTGACCAGACTCACTAGGCCCCTCCCTGCCAGAGTAAGCAATAAAAGCCAAGGGAACACAGATAGAAAGAAGCCGCTCATACACAGAGGGGCAAAAAAGACTGAGACCAGACCAGACCAGCCGCCCAGAAGAAGCTGAGTTGCCTGTAAGAGGTTTAGACTAACTGAAGCACCAGAAAGGACCCTTCGACCTGCTGAGCAGCCTGCAGGCTGCAGTGTGCTCCAGGATCCCTGCTCTGTGACGCGGGCTGCCATGCTGGGGTGGCTTTGGTGATGCAGCTGTCTGTGAGTCACTTCTGCTCCTGTAAGCAACCCCAATGAAACTCACTGGTTCAGCAAGTTGTACATTATTGGTATCTGTCCTTTGGACTGTTGTGGGCTCCCAATCTGGGGTGAGTAGATGGGCGTGTTGTGTCTCCCCAGTAACAATTCTGTCACACAACAAATGTCAGCCTCAAACATATGCTTGTAATGCTAAGATATTAATGACACAGAGAGCCAGATGGTGGGAGGCTAGCTGCACATAAGATGTTCCCAACTTTTCTATCAGATTATCTCCAGACAGAAAGCTTATTTTTAAAAGAAAGAATTGCTGTTCAGTAGCCCAGAAACAATCTTCAAGCTCCCAGAAGACTAACCTACAGTACAGAAGCCTTGTTTAGAGAAGCTGAGCCCTCTAGCTGTAACAGCAGCTTTGCTTTGCTAGAAAATAAGTAACAACAACAACAAAACAAAAAAAACAATTACATTATTGAAGGAAAATCTAAAAAAAACATAAACCACTACTGTGTGATCATCTTGATCTTAGAATTTCCCATTCCTGTCTCATTATTCCCCTCAAGGAGCTAGATTTTACATCTAATTTTCAGAGGACACAGAAGGGGGCAGGAGGCTCTAAGGTGAACCCGCCCTATTCCAGGAAGATGCAGCCAGAGCACCTGAGAGGGATTGCGTCCTCACTGTCCAGGCGCAGCAGCCGCCCCTGCAGACGCCTCTCCTCACTGCGCAGCTGCTTCCTCATCTCCGACAGCTCCATGATGACGTTCTTCTTCTCCTCTGCAAGTTCCCGGGAAAGAGTTAAAAATATACTAAGATAAATTTTACAAAAGATACTTATGTGTGTTTTAAATATATATACACGCATGATAATGAACATCATTAAGACCCACAATGAGAGTCTTGATAAAACACGGAGATTCTCGGGCACACAGAGAACAACTACAAGGGCAAAGCAAAGGGGGTTTGCACGCTCAAAGCTGACTGTCATGGCGGCTGTACAAACTACACATGAGAAAACACCTAAAGTCACAAACACAAAAGCCAAAAATGCAAATAAACAGGTTCAAACTGGTGAAAAGCTGCTGCAGTCTGTCTGTAGAGTGTACCACTATAATTTGTGAGGATGCGATGGGGTGGGGAGAGTAGACATGGCACTTTTCCCCACTGTTTTTGCAACTTCCTGCAGTTCTGTAATTACTTTGGGATGACTGGAAGAAGTAAATATCCTATAGAGGACAGTGTACTGCCTACCCTCTGCCCGGAGTTGGTTCTTCCTGGCAGGCACTGGAGGAGACTGGGCCCTGGACATGGAGCTTTCCTGTGAACAACAGACACGGTCAGCATTTCTTCTCTGTCCCTCAGTGTGAAAGGAAACCAAACGCCACACTGTAAAATGCATCTACATCTGCTAACCCTGGTCTGTGGAAGGCTCCCCGCCTCTGGCCAATGGGAACCCCTTTCTTTGTCTGCTGTGACTGCGAAGTGCCTCCATCTCCTACAATTATCCTCATTCCCAACCTTTCCCAAGTCTACATCTTCCTCCCAGCCTGTGCACAGCCACCCCCCTCTTCACTCGCCATCAACTGTTCACGGGATCTTCCCTTTGCTAGTAAATAGCAAATGCAGGGCTGGGAGTTGGCTAAGCAGTTACAAGCACTTCCTTCCTTACCCCACTCACCCCTGATGCTCAGCTCTGCTTCCACATCCATCACTTCAGCAGCAAACAGTGATCCCCACGTCACATGCTCACGTGGTCATTTTACCCTGAATTTTCTTGACAAGTAACAAATATCACTGACACTTTGTCTGCCTGTAGCTCTCCCTGTTCAAACACTGTTAATTTCCTTAAACTTCTGTCCTCAGCCTTTCCCTACACCATCTATATACTTCCCCTGCACGATCAAATTAATTTCATAAGCACCACTGCTAACTGCTTCCCAAACTACAAATCTAATCCAAAATGCCTTCCTCAGCCACAACTCAATTTCAAACTCCAATCTGTATAGTCATCACCAGGAACCTGAAAATTCCCCTTGACCACCTGCACCATGCACCTGTGTGCCCAGAGCTCCCCTCAAGCTGACAGCCCTCCTCGGTCCTGTGTCACTTGCCCTTGTTTTCCGTCCTCGGTCTCACATCAGGACTGCCACGAAAGCATCTTGTCCATCCATCCGTGTCCGTCCGCGGTCTCCACCGCCCTGAGAACACTACACGAGCACAAGCGCCCACATGGCTCTACTTTGTAGGTTCGAGGCCAGTCTATCTATATAGTGAATTCCTGGATAGCCAGGACTACAGAATGAGACCCTGCCTCACAACAAACATAACAACAACAACCAAAAAAAAAGGGGGACATTTTTCCAGGAGCTGAGACAAATACCATTTGCTTTAACAGACTACGGCTTATTAATTATGACTGAATTGAATAAGAATTAACTTTAAGGGCACCAAGTGCTATCAGTTACAACTCTAGCAATAGGCAAACTCATGAAAACATCAGGAAATTTCACAAATTACCCCATCTCAAATAACTGAAGATTAACTCTAAGAAAAAGTACATACGTGGATGAAGGAACTAATGATGGTGTCGACGGAAGGAGGTCTTTGGAGTTTGCTTGCAATTTTGTTCTGAAGAGCAGGAACTACAGGAGAAGGCTGTCTCAAATGCTGCAAAAAAATTTCTTGCTGTACATACATTTCATTTACACATACAAAGTATATATTCAATAGTCACAGAGCATTTAAGAAGTTCAGATAATTTTGTTTTTAATAAAATACTTTTTACAAAATAGTTAAATTCAGTTCTGTGAGCTCAAATTAAGAGAACCCTGTCTAATAATTGTGATTCATGATTCATGTACCAACTCTTACCATGAGCCCTGTACATCTGAAATAGGAACTCCAAAAGCAATCTTTTTGGTGAATTATATTTAATATCCAATATAACACATAAAACAGAATCACTAGATAAACGAAATTCATGCCCAATATTTTTGTTAGTCTATTTAGCAGCCAGTGACTCTGGTGAGCTGCTGTGAACCGGAGCCCACAGTTCACGTGGTCCCGCCAGCAGGCCACATCTTAGGCAGCACAGCTGAACACAGGACCACAGTAACAAGACTGAAAACGGCCACTCATTAGGTGGCAGCAGCTCACAAACGAAGGTCAATACAGTGTTGGCACTGGGCTGAAAGGCCAGGGCAGATGGCAGCACCCTCTCCCGCTTCCCTACTGCTCCCAGCTCTGCCAGGCACGCTCTCTGGGTCTGACCTGTCTCCACCTGAGACATACCTTGGTCTCGTCCCCAGTCATATTTTCTCTCTCATAGTAGTGCTGAAGCTGCAAGTTATGTTTTTCTTCCTCTTCTTTCTTCTTTCTTTCTGCTTCTTTTCGTCTCTCTTCAGCTAACCGAATGAGTTCTTCGTTTTTGAGCCTTTGCTTTAAAATTTAAAAAGACACATTTCTTGCATACATTTGCAGCACATTTAAAAATGTGTTCCTTTATTTGTCTAAAAGTAAAAATTGAATACACAAGACACAGTGGCTTATAAAGTGGAGACACTACTTAATAAAGCAGCAGACATCTATCAGTCTACAGTTAAAAGCAATTTGTCTCTTAAATTAGTAATTGATCTCAATAAAGTAACACACAATGATGTTAACAACAGGGTACTTTAAAGACAGATCTCAGGATAGCAGCTCTCTCACGCAGTAATGAAAGCTTCTCACGTCAACAGAACATAAATGCTTCCCTTGGACGCACCTCCTCCTCCTTCTCCCTCCTCCTCTCCTGCTCCTCCTCGTACTCCTGCTGGATCCTTGCCCTCTGCTCCGCAAGCCGCTTCTCTTCCTTCTCTTCTGCAACTCTCAGTCTCTCGCGCTCTGCTTCTTCCCTTTGTTTCTTTTCCTCAATCTGAAGAATTAGAATTAGTTATTGTTATAACAAACTACAAGTTAGAATATCACTTTTCCCTGGATTCTTACAGACTCCAAAAGTATGCCTTCTGTCCGCAAAGTCCTCAGTTTTGGTGCCCTGTATTTTACTAGGAAGGAGACATGATACTGTTAAAAGCTGCTAGCCAATTGCCATGTCTGCTTAACATGGACTGTGTGAACTTCAATTTTCTCATCTACTACGAGTTATTAGTGTTCACTTCTCAAGAGTGTCCAAAGAATTACAATGAGACGATATAAAGAGCATATTAGTTCTTCCTGTGTATAAGTGCTGAGTAAATTCTGTGGCTGCATTATTCTACAACCACCACCACTAACCTCAATGTACTTGAAGAGAATTCCTACACAAGAGTTAACTGAGCATGTTGGTCTCTTTAGGAAAGAACCATTTCCTCACAATGCTTTCCTCTCCACTGGCCGGTTAAGAACTGAAATCTCAGCTCAGATGTAACGCCTGCTCAGCACACACAGGCCCTGGGCCCAAGCCCAGGTGTGTGTGCAGAGGCTGCAGACAGGACACAGGTGCCAGCATGACATTCTACCTTGAATACTCCTCTGAGAACACAGTGGAGAATATTCTACAGCAGAACATCAGGCCTGGATGGAAGGAGCCCCTAGGAAACAGTACATACCCTCTACAGATGAGGCAGCAAAGATGGTAGGATGAGTTTAAAAAAACAACAAAAAAAAACCTTTCAATTTTCTGGAGTTCTGAGACAAGGTCTCACTCTGAGGTTGGCCTTGAAGTCCCTAAGTAACCCCATGATGGCCTCAAACTTAAGGTGATCCTTCTGCCTTAGCCTTTCAAGTACTAGAGTCCCAAGTGTGTGCTGCCAAGCCCAGCTGGTACTGTATAATTATGATTATCTTAAGGTTATCAACAAATATGGAATCTAACAGATTATCATTAATACCGTTTACAGATCTTCATTTAAATACTTTTTTGAAATTAAAATACAATTATACCATTTTCCCTATCCTCCCTCGCTTTAATTCATGAATATATAAAGAATATATAAAGAATATATAAAGAATATATGCATGTACGCTCGCACACACACAGTTGTACTCAGTCCATATGATGTTTGCATGTGTATGATTCCAAGGCTGACCACTTAGCACTGGATAAGTAACTGGCAGGTTCTTCCCTGGAGACAGTTATTTCTCCTGTTCTCAACATTCCTTAGCTACCTGTAGTTCTCTGTCTAGGGTTGGGGCCTCCGAGATTTTGTCCTTCCGTGTTAGCATATCTACTGGTGTTCAGCTTGTCCAGGTCTTGCTCAGGCAGCCATGTTGATTCAGGGATAATCTCAGAAAGATTGTAAGACCAAGAAGAACAGGAAGTTTGTTGTGAGACTTTGTCTCCTAGAGACACCACTCTCGACTTTACATTTTTAACATAGAAGGTATTTTTATGCAGTCTGAAGTTCCTGTAGCTTTAAGGTTGCATGTTGTCAATATTTTATATAATGAGAACTTAAATCTTCCTATGTGAACTATTAGTTACCAGCTACAGCCTTTCCTGATACTCTGACACATTGCAATGTGTATGCAGATGCTCACAAGGTCAGATCCAGAGAAAACACCAGTGAAGCAATAGAACCTGACACTTAGACCTGGATCTTTTCTCCCCCCTTCCAGGAGAAAAAAAAAATTACAGAGGATAACTGCAAAATTAAAATCAAATATTGCTAACATGTCAGGAATTAACAGACCACACGTCTGATGTCAACAGACATGCTCAGTATTTTGTAAAGAAGAAAGCTATCTTCTAGGTCAGTTTTCAAACTATGTAACACAAAAATACTTTATAAAATATACTAATTTTAAATTAAATTTTTGATTGAATTATTAAAATTCCTTAAATTTATTTTAAAGCTGTATTTAAAAATCACTCTCAAACGTTACTCAATCTGAACAGCATCAGGCCTCTTGTGCATCAGCTAAGACTTCCTTGTGCAGACCCTGTACTAAAGCATCTTTTCTCACCTCTAGGAACAAATCTGCACATTTCAAAACATTTATTTCAGTTCTTAAGCTTTAGGTTTTGTCTTGCAAGATATTATTAAAAGGAATAATAAACACCACTTGTTTATTTTGCATTTCCTTAGAATTCTGTGTTCATTTTGATAGAAGACAAAATGGATTTTGTGACCACTAAGAAAAACAATTGAGAAATCACCATTCAAGAGCAGTTTATTCCTACATGCGCTGAGGATTTGCAGGGAGGGCACTGAGGATCAAAAGGACAGTCAAAGCCTCCTCTCTTTCCAGAGCATGTCCGTGTGCTACCCAGACAGGCTCCACAGGTCACCTCTGCACTGTGGACAAACCAATCACCGGTGCTTAGCTGCACGTCCTAAAATAGAGACTTTTTCTAGAGAGTCTGAAATATAATAACACACTACATCTAAAAGTATTTTGTGAATAAAGTGATTTTGAAATCCTAGAACATTGATAATTATACCTCACTCCATGACAGACATGCTAAATAAAATAAACTTATATTTTGAGTTGCTGTCGTCATGGTAACAAAACCACCACAAGCACCTTCAAGTTCAGCAGCTGATTCTGCACAACCCTCCACCTGCTGACTGAGTGTCTGATATCCATGTCATGTTCTCTGTCAGTCAGTTCCATACATCCACTGTCGCTGCTCTAAGAAGATGCCCATGCTTCTGGTCTACCCAGTGCTCCATTGATAACATCCTAACATGAATGCCAGAGCCCACCTTCTTAAGACTACCTTAATGCCACTGCACCACGTAGAGTCCACAACACCTAAGAGCAGAACATGTTCAACTGTGATCCTATTAGGACTGATGAGCAGGCTGGGAACAAATTAGCCTTAAATGTCAGGCTAAGGACTCTAGACATTTTTTGTAAGCAGAGAGGCAGTCAATTGCACCAGACTTTGAGAAAAAAAAAAGCATGTAAAAAAAATTATACCAAAGAAAATTTTACCAGACCCTCTGAGATATAAGTGTGTAGGTGTGGAGGGAAGAGAGGGAGAGAGAGAAACCCTGAATCCCTTAAGAGCAGGCATCCAAGCCACAGGGGCTGTATTCTCCTACTCAGCTCTAAGCCAATATTGTGGGTTCCCCGAGCTCACTGCTTAATAAACACTAGACACTTAAGCATCTTCTTTGGGAAAAGTTTCAACATTTCATTACTTTAAATGCTGCCCGCCTACATTCAATGAGGCATATAATTGCAAAATGTCATTATATTAAATGTAAGTCTGCTTAGTTTTGTTACCTGAGACAGAATCTTTTCAGATAACCCTGACTGATTTTCAATCCTCCTGCTTAGTCTGAGTGTTGAAATCAATACATGCACCATCAAACTAAATTGAAATTTAACTTCTGACTACTTCCAGTCTGTACTGAGTCAAAGACATCACATCTGTGGGGGGTTGCAGGTCTTGATTTCCTACTCTAATAAGCATATAGATTCACTCTATATCATTGAATTTTACAAATCTTAACATTCATTGACTTAAAAACTACCAATTGTCTAATGAAGTTTAGAAAAGATTCAGATATCAGTGAAATAGTGTGATCTCAGCAATAGCTGTACCTGATATGAGCCAGACAGCTGGGTTAACTGCATGCATTTTAGAACTGAGTGCACAGTGGACAAAATACCTGCAAGTCCAGTTTATTATTACTCTTATTATTAAGAGTTGGAACTATAACCAAGCAAGCCTTTCACCTGAAAACGAAGAAAATTCTTGTACAATTCCTGCTGTTTAATCTGCAGCTCCGTGGGCGGCTCACCGAATGTGTTTCCCCGCGCAAAGGGAGAGCTCTGAGTTTGCACAGCACCTTCAAAAGACAGTTTGCGAAAACAGCATTAGGAAAGGAGCGACACCCTGATAAGCCCACATTATGAAAGCAGTCCTGGGGTTAGGGTCAGAGACGAGAGCTGAGAAGAGTGAGCAGAGCACATGGAGGACAAGGCAGAGCACACTTAAAAAGGACGCGAGGAGCTGGAAACCCTGCCTACAGCAGTGGGAAGACACCGAGGCATGTGCAAGCTAGCGGTCTAAACGTGGACAGCAGCGCAAGCTGCAAAATGAAGTTCATGACAGAAAGATGTACACGAATAGCTTTTACTTAAGAACAGTTCTTAGGGGTTGGAGAAATAGCTTAGGGACAGGGCTTAGCACATGTAAGGTCCTGGATTCAATCCCCAGGGTTTGTGAAAAAAGGATGGGGGGTGGTTATTAATCTATACGCATATCAAAATTTCCAAAAATTATTTTTAGAAATTGCTAAGTCCAAAATTGCTCATATCCATAGCGTAAATATAGGCTATAAGTCAGCTATGAAATAATTAACAAATTTAAATAACTATAATAGGTTTTACTTCTAAAACTACTGAGTTCAAAGCTAGCATACACAGGCCTT
The DNA here is from genome assembly GCA_001685095.1 of Ellobius talpinus. Lineage (NCBI taxonomy): Eukaryota > Metazoa > Chordata > Mammalia > Rodentia > Cricetidae > Ellobius > Ellobius talpinus. The sequence continues at coordinate 66,100 of LOJH01000166.1, read as the reverse complement.
GTATCTGTAACACACACAGAATATCTTTTTAAGGGATATAAATGTAACAATAGGTTATTGGAGTATAGGCTTCTTATAAACAGCATTATAAATCTCAAAGGAATTTATTTCAGAAAAGCTATTTGAAAACCATTTCCTAGGAAGCTCTTTGAATGCAGAAAAAAATATGAAATTTAAATTTAAGACTCACGTAACTTTTATATTATTCTTAAATTACTGATTTGTTCTTTTTTGTTTGGTTGGTTTTGTTTATTGAAATAGGATCTTACTATGTATTCATGACTGATCTGAAATTCACTATGTAGACCAGGCTAGCCTCAAATCTGCAGCAATTCTCCTGCCTCTGCCTCCTAAGGCTGGGATTATAGAAGTGTGTCACTGTGCTCAGTTACTGACTCCTAGGGCTGGGATTACAGGCGTGTGTCTCCATCTCAGTTACTGATTCCTAGGGCTGGGATTACAGGCGTGTGTCTCCGTGCTCAGTTACTGACTCCTAGGGCTGGGATTACAGGCGTGTGTCTCCGTGCTCAGTTACTGACTCCTAGGGCAGGGATTACAGGCGTGTGTCTCCATCTCAGTTACTGACTCCTAGGGCTGGGATTACAGGTGTGTGTCTCCATCTCAGTTACTGACTCACTCTTCCTGTCAATTTGATGGCTTTCCCTCCCTTATTTGTGTGATCTATAAAGTAAAAGAAAATTAAGAGCATGAGCCAGGCAGGGTGGCTCACACCTATAACCCCTCCCAGAGAGCCTGGCTCAGTTTTTCACCAAAAAAAGTCCCTGAGAGATTCAAAGGCAGGCCTATTGAGGCTGGGAGCAGCGGCGCACACCTTTAGTCCTAGAACTGGGGAGGCAGAGGCTGGCAGATCTCTATGAGTTTGAGACTCGCCTGGGGACACAGTGAGTTCCAGGAAAAGCAGGATTACATAATGAGACGCTGTCTAAAAATAACAAAAGAACAAAAAAAGTCCAATTAAGACAAAACGTCAGAGGACAATGAAGATGAAAAGCATAAATAAAAGAAAGTTCCGGATATATCCAAGTTTCCCAAAGCCTTTTAAAAACAGTAAGCAGCACATATATATGTCCACATACACAGCTGTGTGCTTATGTGCACATATGCACACACAGCACTCATGTACATATATATGGCACAGCACAAATCAGGTAGCATTGGATACTTTCTTATATTTACAAAGTTTAGTTCAAGTTAGTTCTTCAGGAAAGAAAGCCTAGGAAATTTCAATTCACATAAAATGAGGAAACTAAACATTTTAGGACAGTTTTAATGTCTTGAGGATAAAGTATCACTACCCCCACCTTCAAAGGAAAACCTGAGATACTACAGAAAAGCACACAGGTCAGAGTTTGCTGGGCATGCTCAATGAGGCTTATGCACTTGGGAAGGTAACGGACACTGTACTTTGCAGCGGCTATGTCTACAAGCAAATGGCTAACAAAGATAAGTCCCGAGCTCCACGGAGCTGCGAGCTCTTCTGTGCGTGAACAGATGGGGAGAGACCCACAGCACCAAGAGCCCCAGAGGCAGCGGCTAGGACGAGCTCAACAGGAGCTAAAATTCAGTAAGATGAAAAAGTATTGGTTGTTCCTACTCTATACTGAACAAGTTCAGATTAAAAAAATAATTTTACAAAAATCAAAGTTTCTAATTTTAGAGTTCTAAAAACTGAAGCTAGACACAAACACTAAAAATCTACTGTGAGTTCATGCCTTTGAGCCCAGCACTCAGGAGTCAGAGGCAGGTGGGTCTCTGTGTGTGAGTTCAAGGCCAGCCTGGTCTACAGAGTTAGCTCCAGGACAGTCAGGGCTTCAAAGATAAACCCTTCTGACCTGTGTAAAACCTGTTCCAGAAGAACTTCCTATGGTAAATCTTTTTCCTACAATCAAAACATCTATGAAAGTATAAAAGCGGAGTCAAAACCACTATAAAAAACTATAAAAGTGCAAAAGCAGAATTTTATAGTGAATAAAGTCACTGTTATCAGCATCGATACTGTGTGGGATATATATTCTTTTCATTTGCTTTGGTTTTGAAATGCATAGCACATACATACACATATGAAAGATGATGCCAACTTTCCCCAGCAAGCCATAGGAAAATGATACTGAGTAATTCCACTGTACAGAAACTTGGTTCAGGATGCTGCTAACAGTGCATCAGCTCTGCCCGCAGGAAGGTGGAATCCAACTAAACTTTCAGTTTTTGTACAATGTGAAGGGCAAGGGATCACTTAAACAAAAATCTAGTTTCTTGTATAATTTATCCTAACACACCAAATACTTTCTCACTGATGCAGTCGTGGGTATGAGGAGCAAGCTGTATGTATGGGCAAAGACCGACCCCTCCAGTCCAGAAAGGAAAATGTTAGCAGCAACTACATATACATAGCAAGTCACAGAGCAGGAAAGAAATGGCCGCTGTTAAGTCACCTTTCCCTATTCTCTCTTTTTCAAAGAAGCTACATTAAGGAAAGAAAATACTCTATGCTTCCTAATTCATAGTAGCAAATTTTCAAAATTACAGTAAGAATTTTATCAAAGAACAGAAGTGACATGTTGCTAAACAGCATTAGAATTTTTTTAATAAGAATGTGATTAAAAACCTGAGTTTTTATTTGCAGAATCTTCTAGGTTCTCAGCATTTGAAGTGGCTAAATTTTGGTCTACAGATACAACAGCCCTTTTGTCTTCACATGATCTTGCATCTGGGTTATGGTAGGCATCTATATTCTGTTTGTGCATCCTATTCAAATCAGCTGAGAGGGAAAAATAATCCATTTATTTCAATAAATACATTTCTATAATTACTCTTAAACTTAATACATTTAAAAATAAGAAACCAGAGATTAAAACAGGACAACACTGGGAGTGTCTAGATGCTGGCTGCAGCTCTGAAGCACCCACACTGAACACTCTAAAGAGACTGTGAAATCAACTCAAAACCAGTACCCAAATTAAGGAGATATAAATCTTTGTCATTCTATCCAAGCCATATTAACACACCCACTGCCAGTTCAGAAATCAGAATTTCTTTAGTATAGAACAAACAGTGAAACTCAAAATAAGTCAGAGAGAAGTTTGCCCCAAACCACCTGCTCTCTTAAAATCAATCAGCAAAAAAGCATGTTCATGTGGAGTGTTCAAATGTATCCACAAATTCTTTAGCAACCCTTCCTCAAAATGTGGAACCCCAGTCTCTTCACTACTGCGGTCTCCGTATGACTTCACTCGAGACTAGGACAGAGCCAGGGCACGACCTATGACTCCAAAGACATGCGCTCCATCCTCTTTAGCACTGATCTGCTAGCTGCCGGAAAAACCAACGGCCACTATTGGTACTGCAGGGTGCTATGGAGAGATCTGGAGAGAAGAAACTGAAGCTTTCTGAGCTGCACATGGAAGCCATGGTGGAGACATCTTCTTATACTACAACCTCAGGCTTAAGCATCAAACAGAAACCACCAGGAAAAAAAACACTCAAAAAATTATTATCTGAAGAACCACAAAGTAGCATGCACTTCTTAGTTTAAAACATTAGCCTGGGGTGGTGTGTCGCCTAGCAATAGACTTGCAGTGTCTGGCAAGCAGCTCACACCTAGGTCTACTGGTAGGCCTTTTTCCTGTCATGTGATAACTGGGTCAAGCCCCCAGTCTCAGAAACAGATTTGTACATTTATAAGACTCTACTGTTTAAAGTGCATATATATAACCTACTCCTCCCAAAACATTGGGATAATAACAATAAAAGTGAGCTTACACACAGATATAAAAATTATCCACCAGAAGAGCATTACCTTCAAGGATGTATTTTGAATGTGACTCATAATCAATATACCATTCCAAACAGTCCAATTAACATGTAACATACACAGGAGACCAAAGCTCAGAATAATGACAGTTTACATCCTCATACTACATTCAGGCCATCTTGGGCTTAGAAAATAGATAAGATCTTCAAGGTAAATAAACAGAAAAATGTGTCAATGAAAGATATCCTATTGGCTAGAAAGCTGCTTGTCACACAAGTCTAACAGCCCGAGTCCAATCACACATAGATAAACAGACAGATGTGGTGGCCCACATCTAAATCCCAGGCCTCCTGCAGCAAGGTCCAGGAAATCTGCCTGGAAGCTGAGTGTGTGGAAGCCGGCTAGCCTGGAAAGCAAGACCCCCCCAGCAGGGCAGAGTGAACTGACTCCTGAGTTAGTCTCTGGCCTCCACATGCGCACCACGGCATGCGCACCACGGCATGTGCATGCCCAAAGACTCCCACGCACACACAACTATCAAGAAAAAGAAAAAGAGAGGAGCTGGGGAGAGGGCTCAGCAGTTAAAGACTTGTACCACCCGATTAAGGGACCAGAGTTCAGTTCCACTACTCACTCTGGCAGCTCACGAACCTGGGACCTTCAGCGTCAAGGGAGCTGATGCCCTCTTCTAAGCTCCATGCACGGACAGGAAGACACGCGCTCACACACACACACACACACACACACACACACCCTTTTTAAAATAAAGTGAAAGAATAGAAATGTCGCACTGACTGCTAAGCCTCAGTTCAACGTGCAGGTTGCACGGATGCAGAGAAACCAGCTCTTGCACGCTGTCCTCTGGCCTGTGGCAACGCGTACACCCACCAGACATCAAGTGGGGAACAGGGCTGAGGTGAGGAGGGCGCTAAACAGAATCAAAGTACAGAATTACAGATCTGTAAATGTCACAACAAAACATGCCAAAGAGAGGGCGGGGCTGGGAAGATGGCTCGAGGTTAGTGCACTTGCCGCGCAAGCTAGCAGCTGGGAGGGCCAGAACTCAGATCCTTAGCACACACAAAAATGCTGGATAGGCAATGGAGACCAGGCTGTAATGCCAACACTGAGAAGTTGTAGAAACAAAAGACTCCTGGAGACAGCTAACTTAGCTTTCTATACTGGTCATACTGGTGAACTCTGGGTCTAGCTGCAAGACTTTTCCTCAGTGAAAATGTGGAGAGTAATTAAAGAAAACACCCAATGTCAACATCTAGTCTCCTCACACACGTGCACCCACACACACAGAACACACATACATACACATACTTAAAAATAAGAAACAGGCAATTTTAAAAATAGCATCAAAACATGAAAACCTTGGTGATACAACTGGCAAAATATTATAGGATTTGATATTTAAAACTATAAAATACTGATTAGAGAAATTAACTAAAAGCAGTCAGTAGATAGACAGTTCACACTAGCTCATCAGCAGTCAGGGGATAGAGAGTACACACTAGTTCATCAGCAATCAGAAAATATACAGTTCACACTAGTTCATCAGCAGTCAGTAGATAAGACAGTTCACACTAGTTTATCAGCAGTCAGGGGATAGACAGTTCACACTAGTTCATCAATAGTCAGGGGATAGACAGTTCACACTAGCTCATCAGTAGTCAAGGAGAGACAGTCCACACTAGTTCATCAATAGTCAGGGGATAGACAGTTCACACTAGCTCATCAGTAGTCAGGGGATAGACAGTTCACACTAGTTCATCAATAGTCAGGGGATAGACAGTACACACTAGCTCATCAGTAGTCAGGGAGAGACAGTTCACACTAGTTCATCAGCAGCCAGTAGATAGGCAGTTCACACTAGCTCATCAGTAGTCAGGGGATAGACAGTACACACTAGTTCATCAAAAGAGACAATAGTGTTAAGATGATACCTGTACCAAAATTATCTGTGTGGTCAATATAATTCCAAAGAAAACCACACCATATTTGGAGAAAAAAATGACCAACTATTAGTAAAATAATTAAGTAGACTGTCAAAGCAATCTTGAAAACAGCACAACTTTGGAGGGTTAAGGAGGGATCATGACATACACCGGTAATCCCAGCACATGGGAGGTTGGCACACAGGTCTACACTTCAAGGGCATACAAAACTACACAGGGAGATCCTGTCTCCAAAAAAACAAAAGGAAAAAAAAAGAAAAAGACTTCAACATCTAAATTTCAAACTTACTACAAAACAGACAAGTGTATTGATGTAAGCACAAAGTCAGATATGCAGAGTTTACCATAGTACCAATGCAATTCAATGTGAAATTGTTCTCAAATAGACTGGCTTTTGGTATAACTCTGAATAATAAAAACCATGAAGTGATGCACTATGTTGGATAGATGGACTGGGTGGTCCAGGAAATGCATAAAAGCTCATGCATGCACAAATAAACAGCCAAATACATAGACAACTGTCACAGACTGCAGGTTAAAGACACAGTGGGCCTACAAGAGGTTCAGGAGGTACGAGCAAGCATAGCACCAGCCTCCACCCGAGCTAGACTCCCTATCACAGACTATGACGGAGAAGAGGACTGACTCCCAGTGCTGCCCTCTGACCTCCATACACCGTGCATGCGGTATACCAGAGCCAGCACTTACACATCAAGCACATGTGCACGGTAATAATACATAAATAAATCAATAAACAAGACAGGCAACTAAGTGTACTACAGCATTTGGGATAGGAAGAAGACAGTAGGGGGAAAACTGTCAAAATTTAGATACTGTATAATTTCATTGACAGTACAGTCTCGATGTTACTTCTAGCTTTTATAATTGTGTCATGATTACATGAATGTCCACTATGAAGCAAACACACTGAAAGGTGCTCTCAATGTACCTCTGCAACTCTTTTATAGAATATCTATACATAGCACAGAATGGCTAAACTTTGAACCACAAACTCAAATGCTGGTGGGAGTTCAGAGCATTGCAAAGTTTGTGTTTTTCTGGTGTTAATGAAAAAGGCACAATTTGGAAAACAGGTTTCTAACAAAGATAAAAAGAAACAAGCAAACAAAACATTATGCGACCAACTGAGCCTACTCCTAAGCATGCACCCAGGAGAAATAAAAGTGTGCATTTGCACAGAGGCCTCAACCTTCCTGAAGCTGTAACCCCTTAATACAGTACTTCATATGGTGGTGACCCCCTAACCATAAAATTATTCTGTTCTATTTCATAACTGTAATTTTTCTACTATTACCAATTATAATATAGATATCTGTGTGTTCCAATGGTCTTAGGGGACCCCATGAAAGAGTCATTTGATCCCTAAAAGGGCTGCAAGCAATAGACTGAGAAGCAGTGGCTTACAGCGACTCTATTCACAATGTTCTTAAACTGGAATCAAGCCTGTCCACTGTGAGCAGGCATGCAATGACAGTACCTCAGAAACAATGCAACACCACGCAGTACGGAAAACAAGAATCTCACAAAACCACTCTGGAAGAAAATCATCAAAACTGAAAGGCAACACTGGTACCCTAGAAGCAGATGGCAGGTTTCATGGGGCAAAGGGCTGTAAGAGGACTGCCCATAAAGGGACAGAGGGACTCTCCTTTAGCAGCTCCGGAACAGCCACCTCTTGAATATGGTAGAAACAGTTTTAGGAAATGATTTAGAAATGGCAAACCTCAGAAAATTTTCAGAGTAATTTCAGTATATGCAAATTTGACCTCAGTAGACCTGAGGTAAAGACAGGCATTCCTTTGTCAAACACACATGACAGACTGGTCAGCACACGTCTCCCAGGACTGAGAGACTGCAAAGGATCTTTCAAATGCTCAGACTTTTCATTTGGGGGTTTAGTTTCCTGCTAGCTACATATTTTTTTGGTGTATAGCACCAGTTTTCAACCTGTGGGTCTCAATCCCTTTGGGGGTCACATATCAGGTATCCTGCATATTATATATTTATATTAGGAGCCATAACAGTAGCAAAATTACAGTTATGAAGTAGTAAAGGAATAATTTTACAGCTGGGGGTCACCATGTGAGGAATGGTATCAAAGGGTCGCAACATTAAGAAGGTTGAGAATCAAGGCTGTATAGTTGCTAAAATTTTAACACATGTAATTTCAAGTAACACCAGTATAAGCAGTTAATTTTTGCAAAGCTCAACCACCAAAACACCCATCGTGATGCCTTTCATATTATTCATATTACCAACCTACAACCACGGGCAAGTTCTTCAGATTTTTGCTGTTTTGAGAATGTCATGGAACAGAAATGTACAAAGGTAACTATCAGAATGGGTCTTTTCCTTATCAGAACTTTCGAGTCTCACATACTATGTACACCAACAATTCACTCCTTTGTATTGCTAAGTAGCTACCACTACACACACACACACACACATACACAGAACAAGCTTATCCATTCACCTACTCGAACATTTTACAATACCTTAGCTTTTATAGGACGTTAAATAAAGAGTTCTAGTGAATGAAAAACAATTGTGGTACAAACAAAACAGGAGCTTATTTAAAACGATGTGTTCTACTTTATTTCATTAAGAAATATTTTCCCTTAAAACAATCTAGGGGTGAGAAGTGAAGACTCACACCCTTTAGTTTCTCTCTATCAGAAGACAGAAAGTGAACAAAGGAGTTAGGTCCACAAGCAAGCAGCAGCATTAGTTAGCTGTAAGTGCACAGCCGCACTTGGCCATCACAGCACACTCCCCAACATCTCAATCCAACACCGAAGCCGCGCTTTCCCATCTCTAGTATAGCACCCACATACAGAACTCGGTGCTTTTTAGGAATGACTCATTACTTTGATTACAGTATTGTGTAGTATCAAGCATACTACACAACTATAATATAGTATAGTATCAAGTTTCACTGTCCTTCATAAAGACATTTTCTCTGTTTTGTGTGAGGATTGCAGCATGAAGTAGACTAAACATTACTACTTAAAACCGAAACCTCAGAGGCACTGTCTTCATATCCTCCAGGGTAAGCAGTTCTAAACCAGTGTCTTACATTCCAAGAATCCTCACTTCACTTCAAACTTACCCCGTAATTATATTGCTTTAGTCCTCCTGGAAAGTTCTGGAAGCACTGCTTCAGTGTCTGATGGGGCCTCCTCCACTAGTAACTAGAGTATTTCTAACAACTCCAGTATTTCTAACAACTTCAGAACTCTAGGCTACAACTAGCCACACACTCATCAGTCCCAGGCCTCCCCCTGGGCGCTAAGAAGAAAAGCAAACTTCGCCACCCAGAGCGGAGCTCTTGGGAGAGGCTGGGATAGCTAAGTGAAGGCAGAGACGATGATGATGCTCCAGTTCTAGGCTAGGACCACAGAACCTTCCACTCATCTTCACTACTTCTGGACCCGACCCATGCTGTGCAGCCAAGAAGGAAGGGATTCTAAAACAGAACAGTGGTTCAGTGGAAGACGTCGCCTCTCTTAGAGAAGAAGCAACTAAAATCAGAATCTGACAGACATGGGAATGAAACTCGCACTGCCATAAGCCTCCGAGACAGGCTTGGCACAGCACTGTTTAACTAAATGCCTTAATAAATAGGGGCTATTACGGTATCATGAGTAAGTAAATGAAAATTAGTTTCCTAACATATTTAATACATACTTCAAATAAGAAATGTCCACCTGTGCAACATTTAAAATCACCTCATCTATTAGGAAACAGCAACAGAAGCTTTAGTCTTCCAAAAGGAAAAAAATAGTTTGGGGCTCAGATACACCTGAAATATACTTAACAACAGGCATAATCCATAAGAATTCTAAACTCTGCACATCCTCTCTCTAGCCCCTATGTGGCTTACAGCTAAACCCACACTATCTTTACTTAGCCACAGGGAGCCAAAAACTATTCAATGTAGGTAACAATGTTTATAAAGTAGCTTTTTTTTGATACAGGGTTACACTATGTAGCTCTGGCTGGCCTGGAACTTGCTATGTAGACCAGGTTATCTCTAACTCACAGAGATTCACCTATCTCTGCCTTCCAAGCATTGGGATTAAAGGGTTGTACCACCACGCCAAGCAAACATTAAAGAATGAATAAATACACATAACTGAAGGATTGTAACTCTGCAGCCTGCCAGAGTTTCTGAAATGAAGACGCCCCAAGCACAAAAGTCATATAATGAACAAGTCTGTACCTTATATGAATTAAAAGCAGATCCCTTCCCACAATTATTCCAGTTATTTGTAATTTTTATTAGTCTAAAATAAACTTATGAGTTTTAATACCTTCAATAAAAAATACACTCTAATATATTATACTATATTATATGTATATATTACACTATACTATACATACATATATATGTATATATATATACACTAGTCTGGATAAGCACCAACATGAATTATTCTTTGCAGTTTGGTGGTTATTACATAAATGGAAGAAATATTATTCTGCAGAAGAAAGGTTTTGTAACATCTATTATATTCATAATCAGGAGAGCACCTTTGCATTAAATCATAAAATAAAACCTTATTATACAGTCTCAACCCCACCTCTTTCTTTCTCCACTCTGAAAACACTGGAAATAATTCATTTAAAAGCAAGTTCACGGACACATCATACTTATCAGATTTCCTTTGGCATCTCTGAGAGGCGCACCACCTCCGCCCTTCCCCCAGGGGTTGTAAATTCTCATCTCAGCTTCCAATTTAGCTTCATATTCTTCTTTTTCTAAACGTTCTTTCTTCCTTCTTTCTTCTCTTTCCCGAATCTTAACAACATAAGATATGCTTTAAGTAAATACTGACGTATAGAAGCCCGAGACAAGAGACTAGCAATACTACTACTTCATTTTTCTGGTTTAAAAAAATGCAGATATTTTTTAAGGACACTCTTTACTACAAAGTTAATAATTGCAAATAAGAACGTTGATCTAGGACTGCAGAAATCTGACCTGGAACTTTAAGGAGATGCCCTCAGCCAACCCCCACATCCAGTCCACCTGACCTCTGGCCCCTTAGACATCACACCCACTGTGCTGCTCCAGGACTGGGGGAGTCTGACCCAGATCCCCTAGTAGGGACAAGACTCCTGGAAGACCCAACTGCTGCCAGACACTCTACCTACCCCAGCACTCTGGCCAGCCTGGAGTACTGTGACCCGACTCTGGGTAGGGACCCCTAGACCCAGTTCCCAGGCCCACCAGTCAACCCACCCCACAGCTCAGCATGGACGCCCCACAGAGCACTGCCCACATGCACTGTGACTCCCACACTGCCACCTAAGAACCACAGCAGAATCCAGAGAGCTCTCCTTATACTTCTGATCTCAGCAGCAAGAATCTAAACCAACAGAAAGTTTACTCCTGTCCTCTCTAGGCAAAGAACACTCTGACAACTCCATTTGCATATCAACAGAGTGACCCAAACTGGAAACAAACCATCATTCAGCTGGCTCATAATCTAACAAATTGGGGCAACAGCAAAGCTCAAACACACATTCCAATAAAGGCAAGATCAGATATCCACACCAAGAAACACCATCAACCATCTAACTCCAGATGCCCAGATCCCATCAAAAAAACACAAACGTGAATAACCAAGACAGCACTCTGCCCCATTCCCTGAGAAAAGCAACTTAGCTGATGAACAAGACAATGATTTCAAAACAACAACTAGATGTTCAAGGAACTCAAAAAAGTTAATGAGCAAATGCCTGAATGAAGACTGCAAAAGCACAAATGAACACCTGCATGAAATAATGAAAATAATGTGAAAATCCAGCTTAATTATAGAGATAGAATCTCTGAAGAAAATAAAAACTTAGAAAATCCAACAAAAAGATCAGCATAAAGCCCCATCAATAGGCTGGATCAACGGGTAGAGACTATTGATCTTAAACACAAGTTAGAGGAAATAAACCATGTGGTCAAACAAAATGTTTCATCTAAAAAACAAACAAACAAAAAGACAAACCCCAGCAACAGAACACACAGGAACTCTGAAACACTATAAGACCACCAAACATACAAATCATAGGTATAGAAGGAAAAGAATCCCAGTTCAAAGGCACAGGAAATATTTTCCACAAAATTATTGAAAGAAATTTCTCAAATCTGAGGGGAAAAGTATTAATCAAGGGATGACAGACACAAAGAACACCAAACATAAAGGATCAGGAAAAAAAAAATTCCCCACAAGCAAAGAAAGAATATTGGAAGCTGCAAGAGAGAAAGTCCAAGTTACACACAAAGGCAGTTCCATCAGAATAGCATCTAAACTTTCAGTGGAGTGTGTGAAAGCCAGAAGGCCCTGGGTATAAAGTCCTGAAGGACTACAGACACCAACCCAGACAGACTACTACACCCAAGGAAACTGCCATAATGGAAGGAGAAACATCTCGCGATAAAGCCACATTTAAAGAACTTATGTTCGCTAAATCAGCTCTACAGAGGATACTGGAAAGAACAGTTCAGTGTGAAGAGATTAAGCACACACAAGAATTCAGGGAATAAATAATCCCAATACAGTTGACCATAAGAGGTCTAAGAAAACAACATCACAACAAAATAACAGGAATTAATAAACATTGATCAAAAACACAGAGAAACCCTGTTTCAAAAAACCAAAAATAATAATAACTTCCAATAATAAATGTTTCAATTTCCCAACAAAAAACACAGACTAACAAGACTAGATTAAAAAACCGGATCCATCTTTTTGCTTGTTATAAAAAACACAACTCGCCATCAACCATAGACACCACCTCTGATGAAAGGTTGGAAAAAGGTACTGTTACAAATAATATGCTGGGTGGTGGTGGCACGCACCTTTAATCCCAGCACTCGGGAGGCAGAGGCAGGCGGACCTCTGTGAGTTCAAACCCAGCCGGGTCTACAGAGCTAGTTCCAGGACAGCCAGGGATATTCAGAGAAATCCTGTCTCGAAAAAACAAAATAATGATTTTAAAAAAAAGTAATAATAATAATAAACAAGCAGGGTTGGCTAGTCTAACATGACAAAATAATAAATTTCAAACCAAACTTAGTCAAAAGAGAGGACATTTCATACTCATTAAAGGAAAAATTCAGCGAGAGAATATTATAATTCTGAATGTTTGCACACTAAGCCCAAGGGCATCCAAGTTCAAAAAGAAACACTATTAGATCTAAAATCACAGATTGAACACAACATGATGATAGTGGGTGACTTTAATACTCCACTTGCACTAAGAAACAAATCACCTAGACAAAAACATAATAGAGAAACTCTGGAGTTAAATAGCACCATAAATCAAATGGATCTAATGAACATTTACAGTAGACTACTTCACCCAAACACTAGAGAATACATGTTCTTCTCAGCACCCGTAGAACTTTCTCCAAAACTGACCACATATTAGGACACAAAGTAAGTCTAAACAAATTTAAGTAAACTGAAATAACATACCACATTTTATCTGCTCACAAAAGAATAAAACTGAATATCAACAAGAGAAAGGAGAAAATACACAAACTCATTTGAGTTAAACATATACACTCATGAAAACTGAGTCAAAGGAGAAATTAAGAAAGAAAGCTTTTAAATTTCTAGAGTTAATGAAAATAAAAACACAATATACTATATGTATGGACATAATGAAGGAGGAGGAAAGGATATGATATGAAGTGACCACATCAAATAACTGAAAAGATCTCATCAATAACTTAATGATGCACTTGAAGACCTTCGAAAAACAAGAACAAAAACAACCAAAGGAATAGACAAGAAGAGAGAATTTAAGTTAGGGATAAAAAAAGGAGGAAGAGGAGAAGAAAAAGAAGTATTATTATTATTATTATTATTATTATTATTATTATTATTGGAATGAAGAGCTGGCTCTTTGCCATGATTAATAAGACTGACAAACCTTTAGCCAAATTGAACAGAAGTGCAGGGGGTGGGGGACCAAACTTTCACAAATCAGAGATAAAAGTACAACTATTACCAAAGTTACTGAGGAAATTCAGATAAGCTTAAGGACATAATGTACAAATCTGTATCTCAGCACTCAGAAGGCAGAGGCAGATGGATCTCTTTGAGTTGAGGTCAGCCTGGTCTACAGAGTGAGTTCCAAGCCAGTTACAGACATGCAATGAGATCCTGCCTCAAAAAAAAACCAAAAACCAAAACAAAGAACAAAACTGGGCAGTGGGATTGAACACCTTCAATCCCAGCACTCTGGAAGCAAGGGAGACGTGTCTCTGGTCTACATAGTGAGTTCCAGAACAGCTAGGGCTATTTATTACACAGAAAAATCCTGTCACGAAAAATAAAACAAACAAACAAACCACCAAAACAAAACAAAACAAAAAAAGGGGCTGGGGCAGTCATGAGTACTGCTCTTGCAGAGGACTTAAGCTGGGCTCCCACACAGCGCAGCTCACAACTGTCCGTAGCTCCAGCTCCTGGGGTTCTCACACCACTGTGCCATCAGCACTCCTGCACACTGACATAGACACATAATTAAAAATGATGGATATATTCATAAAAATTGACAAGGCACTAGGAATGTGGAGCTCTTGACTAGAAAGTCCTAAGATCAATCCTTCAACACACAAACAGGGCAGCACCAAGAAGAGAGCAGGAAACAGGAGAACTGGGATTGCAAGGCCATCTTTTCTTCACCACAGAGTGGGTTCTGGGACACATGAATCCCTACCTCAAGAAAACAAAACAACAAAAACCATACTTCATAATGTGGACATATGCCTTGAATGTTGCTCATGGGAAACCCTTACAAACTCCTAAGTTTGCTTTAACCAATATAAACTACAAGAGAAGCCAGTGTACTCCGTGTCAGTATTCCAGCAATGCATTCCCCCATTGGTTTGCGCCTCTGCAGTCTCCTAGATCTGAATCATGAATCATGCTCGGGCCTTCTGCTCTTTCTCCTCCCCTACATCATGCCCTATGCACAGGAGACCAGGGAAGTGTCTCTTGGATATCCTTGCTCTCTCCCCGCAGTTCAGAGCCTTAGCCCCTCCTAGCTGAACTGAACTGATAACAGTTCACTAACAGTTTCTCTAGAGCCAGCAGGACGGCTAAGAAGGTCAAATAGCCTGCTACCAACCCTGACTACCTGAGTTCGATTCCAAACACATGGTAGAGGAGAGAACCACATACATACAACACATAAATAAGGAAGTCCCTAGGAGCAAACACAGGGAAATACAAAACTAAAGTGAATAAAGCTCCCTGACTATACCAAGGATGTCTATTAACTAACATGCAGCTCAGATACCCACTACATACGAAGCCCTAGCTATCTCCGACAACACTGCTGCTTTTAACAGCACTCCAGGGCACCCACTTCAAAGCTTACTGTAGTGCCTGTCAGTGTTTTCCCCTAGGGTCTAAGTTTATGCTCTAAATAAGTCATCAGCACCAAATGAATGAACGAATGAATACCTGCTCCTGCAGGGCTTCTTGGTAAGACTGAAGTGACTGTTTGGAAGGTTTTGGTTTATCTTCAAAGATTAGTCCTGAATTCATCAGCCGATCACTTAAAGTTTTCTGTTCATTCTGTCCAATGGTATTCCTAACATCCAATAAATAATTTGAATCAATTTATTATAAGAATAAGCAAATTCCAGAAGAAAACGAAAGCAATTCTCTAAAACTGCCTGGTATATAAAACAGTCTTTAAGATGAAAGTCAGCAAGATAGGTCAGGAGGTATAACACCTACTCTTCCTTGCCCAGGACCACTTGGCAAAAGCAAAGAAGCCCCTCCTGCAAGTTGTCTTCTGGCCTCCACGTGCATAGTATGGCACATTTGTGCACATGCACACACACACACATTCACAAAAGTAAATAAAAGGCAGGATAAGAAGTTTTTATTTAACCTCAAACAAATGATTAATAAACACTTCTCTAAAGAAGATACCAACAGCCAGCAACACATGAAAATATGCTCAACATCACTCAATCAATAGAGAAACACAAATCACAACTACACTGAGGGCTGGAGTGTGGCTCAATAACAGAATGTCTCCAAGCATTTACAAGGACCTGTGTTCAGTCCCCAGCACTACAGTGACAAGATGGATGGGGAGACAGTTCTCTCAGTAAAGTGTCCGCCAAGGGTGACGAGGTCTGGAGTCACCTAGGAGAGCATCTCTGAGCAGGCCTATGGGCTTGATTAGGTAAACTGAGGTCAGAAGACCCACCTACTCACTATGAAAGGCAGTATTCTCTAGGCTAAGATCCTGGAGTTAGAAAAAGCAAAAAGTAAAGTGAGCGCAAGCATTAATCTTTCTGCCTCCTGATCCCACCACGCTTTCCTTGCCTGCCACCATGTTTTCCCCACCATGATGAATTACAAGCCAAAATAAACCCCTTCCCCCTTAAGGGTATTTATACAGCAATAATAAAAGTAACTACGACACCATTTGATCACAAGGACCTGCGTCTGAGCCCCAGCATGCACGTGAAAGAAAACCTAGATGTGTTGTCTGGACTACAACTGTAACACCAGCAGGTGAGGCAGAGACAGAGAGACCACTAGAGCTCACTAGCCAGTCCGCCTAGTCTAACAGCTGAGCCCCAGGGCCTGGAGAGAAATCTTGCCCCAAAAGACAAGCTAGGGAGTTCCAGAGGAATAAGACCTAAGGTTGACCTCCAACAACATGCACCCACACATATGGACACACAATGAAATACCACCTCGCACTAAATGAGCTAGTCAGAAAATGGCAACTGGTGTGGAATATGTGGAAAAATTAGAACCTTTGTGCACTGGTAGTGGGAAGGCAAAACAGTATATACCACTGTGAAAGTTATATGGCAGTTCCTCCAAAATACTTTTAAAATAATTACCACGTGACCTAGTACTTACATTTCTAGGTATATACAGTAATAGCTTGGAAAGACACTTATCCAGGGACTCTACCAGCAGCATATCTACAACACCTAAAATGATAAGGCAGCTGCAGTGTCTGCTGTGAAACTGATGGTGTGGGCACACGAGGAACTGCTGTTAGCCTTGAAAATCCTAACACAAATGATAGTACAGATGAAAACTAAAGACCTGTGCTAAGTGAAATAAGCCAGTCATATTAAAACACTGCCTGACCCCTCCCCTCAGGAGGTTCTGGGAGAAGAGCAGAGACCACAGAATAATGGCTGCCAGGCAAGTCCCAAGAGGAAATGGAGTTGCACCAGCACTGATTTCACAGTACACAGTTCAGTTTGTAAGATGAGGTGCATTCTGGGGATGGTTCTGTAAAGTCACAAAGGCAATAAAAACAACTACAAGTGTTCTTTAAAGCAATTAGGCTAGAAGATCTAATATTATGCATATTTTAGCACTTTTTTAAGTAAAAGGAAGAAGAAAAATTATTTTCCGTAAAAACTTACATAACAGGCTGTGCTACTTGGTAAGTGACAGGGGCAGAGATGTGAGGGGCAGGCTGTCCTCCAATCATTCCTGGACCATCTTAAAGGGGAAAGGAGAAAAAAAAACACATTTATTTCAGAAGACTTGCTATTAACATCTTATCCCTAAAGGAAAATGTACAGAATGCTTTACCAAGCACTAGCATCTTTCTGAGTTAAGAGTTAGCAAAAGAACAAAGGAAAATATAAAACAATTATTTCTTAACTCTAAGTAAAAAGGAAATTAACTATGAACACAATTAGTTTTATTTTGGTTTTAAGTCTGTTGGTGTGGGATATTTGTACACTGTGTGAAGATGTATTTGTTGTGATTGGTGTAATAAAGAACTGAATGGCCAATAGCTAGGCAAGAGGTATGAGCAAAACTTCCGGGGAGAGAAAGAAAGAGGAAAGGAATCTAAGGCCAGGGGAAATGCAGGAGAGGAAACAGGAGATGCAAGATGGAAGAGAGATAATGGCCAAGTGATAAAACAAAGATTAATATAACTGGTTAATTTAAGTTATTAGAGCTAATTAGGAACAAGCCTAAGATATAAGTGAAGCTTTCAGAATTAATAAGAAGTCACTATTTGGGAACTGGTGGAAAGAAAAAGATTCATTACAGACTGAGTCTTGTTTTATGACACAAGCTGACTGGGAACTTCCTAAGTGGCCCAAGATGGCCTTGAACTCATGATCCTACCTCCAACCATAACTGGATTTTAAGATGGGTATTGCTAAAGTTTGTCCTCCAAAATGCATGCAGGAGTTTAATTCATAAAACTTTATGCTAACAAATTTAACAGAGTAGAAACTATAGCCCCATGACTAAATCACGGTGAACTTATAAGAATGAAAAAGACCAAAGATAGATACACACACACACACACACACACACACACACACCTGCCTATATGTGCAATTTGGGCAGATTAGGCCTCCAAAACAATCTGTTTTCTTCATAAAATATCCTTTCCATGTATTGTGTCAAAGTAATAAAATTGGACTTGCTATTAGGTATGAATTTGTCAGTAAATAGATAACGCTTAGATTAAATAAATTACTGTACCTTTTTCATTTGTATGTTAATTGCCTCCATAAAAGCAATTATCCTTACTAAACCACCAGAAAAATACATTTACCAAATAGAAAACTCACAATAAGCAATATTGGGATCCAGTGTATTTCTGGCACCATAATAATAGTATGCATCATCATAAGGCGTTCGATAGTTAGCAGCCAGAGGGGGGAGTAGAGGAGGTGGAGGCAGAGGCACAATCCTATAGCAAAAGAAAATTGAAAATTTATTGCCATATTTTATTACTTTTAATCAAGATATTTTAATATTTTACAAAAAGTATTATTGAAGTTAAAAATCAATCTTGTACTAATTGCTCAAAAAATTAGCAATCAAAAAGCAAACAGCAAATATTTTAAAACTTTCGGAGCATTTTGATAAGAAGAAAACAAGTTAAAGCAACTGAGTAATATCCAATAGTCATTATTGCCATGGCAAACAAAGTTTGCTCCCTGCCTCGCAGTAATAATATGGAAATGAACAACTACAACAGGACAGCATCCAGTGAAAGAAGACAAGAAGACAAAGAATGCTAAAGGAACAAAAAGCAGGGATGCCCAGTCTCTAAGGAGACGGAGGAAAACTTCAAGACATCCAGGAAAGGATGCTCGAGGAATGTGTTAAGAGTAGAGATTCAGGCAGAGGACAAAGATCTCCACACCTTCAGGACTACAAAGCATACAGTGAGTGTTTGTGTGTGGCTATGTGTGTGCATGCGCTGGCTTGGGTGCTCGTGTGTCCATCATGGATACAGGAACGTGTGAGTGCGGGAGAGAATGTGCACCTGAGCGTGTACAAGTGTAGAAGCTATTAGTCACCCTGGGTGTCAAGGCTTGGGAGCTGCTCACTTGGTTTTTTGAGACAGGGTCGCTCACTGGCCAAGAACTCACTAATTAGGCTGGCTGGCCAGCAAGCCCTGGGTATCCAGCCTCCACCTCCCAGCACTGGGACCACAAACTCACCCACAACACCTAACACCCAGATTTTTGTACATTAATGACTGAACTACCTCCCCAGCCCAAAAAGGTATACTTTTTACATGTAAAGCTTACTGGTTTTTCCCAGAAAGTCAATCATAATGTGGTTAGTTGAAAATCCATATGTCCTGATACAATCTGTAACGGTTCATAAACTGTGTGGAAGCTCATACTTCCACATTTCTTTACGGAGTAGGAGACAGCTATGTGTTTCTACCAGAACAGCATTCTTTAGTAATATCTTCAGTAATAAAAACAGCAAGGACAAATCATTTTAAAGAAACAAAAGGAAAGAGGGGGCTTTTCTAGACTGTTAAGTATTAACATGGTCCCCCTAAAGTCTCTTCAACAGTGAGCAATTTCCACACTTATTAGTCATTCAGTGTGTCTAACATCAGGATCATTAACCCAGACACACCAGGAAAAGTAAAAATTAAAAAAAAACCTGGGTAAATGTTATGAAAGGAATCTGTGATTATCAGCAACTCCTAAATTGTACACATACATAGAAGAGTCAAACTTCACAACCCCCCAACTGTAGACAAGTACTACTACCACCTCTTACAAATAAGAAAACATTTTTGCATAAAGTCCAGTAAAGCCGCCCATTCCAACCATTAATCCCATACAGAAGCCACTTCCGGCTCTGCAATTCCAGTCTCTGTCTTTGGAGCAGGGAAGTCATTAAAGGAAGCAAAGGAGGCACCTCATAAACACTGCAAGAAAAGCCCTACGATTTGTTAGTAGCAAATAAAAGACCAACTCCTGCTGAAAGGAAGGACAGTTCGGAAATGTGTGTTAAAAGGTTAAGAAAACGATCCACACATTTAAACACATTAGCACATCAACCATAGGCGAAAAATAAGCATAGACCAGAAAATATCTGTGTTACAGAGTTTTCTTATGTACAGGTTAGTATAACAAGGCTTTTACCTACAGAAATGACTTGTTCAATATGTATTACAGGTTTATAAACCCAACAGCCTAGAATAAGCCCAGAGAAAACTGAAGCAGAGCTAAAATAAAACCACACAGATATGTGCCATATTAGATTTTTTTCTAAATAAGTTGAAGAAACAATTCAGTGATTGCCAAGTGGAAATAATGGAACAACACATACCTTCCCTATGTTAACAGACATTGAAAATACTAACATGTTCTTACCAATTCATTTTAAAATATCAACCGTCTTTAATAGAAACATTGAAGATTTTCCTTTAAGAGCAGAGAAAATGAGCATCAGTAACAAAGAATATGAAGAGATTACTTGGCCACCATCATCTGCTGCAGCACACCCTCTAAATAGAAGACGATACCTCACCTAATTCCCAAACACAAAATGTTTTAAACAAGCACCTGGGATGCACCATTTCACCAAGGGTGCTGCCGAGTCCACTGTGCAAGTCTTCATTTTGAGAAGGGGCGGAATGGACTGATGGGATGGGTGGGACAGACGGGGCAGAGAGAGGAGGGAGAGGTGTCTGGAAAGCTACTCTGGGTCTCTCAGGTGGTATCATCTCTTCAAAGGGTCTTGGTGCCAAACTAAATTGCTTTAGTCTATCAGGCTAAAATAAAGAAAAAGAAAACAAAAACAAAAACAAACCTGTTTGTTATATAGAATCATAAGTTTAAAGATGACAAGGACCTCCAAGGACCCTCTATCCCAGCAGGCACTTAAGACAGTTACACAATAGCAGACTTTTGCAGCTATAAAAGACTTTAAAGATCCGGTTCTTACAAGTGGATGACTGAGGCTCCCCAAGAAGCACAAAAATCACTTAACGTCTCATGATTAATAAATAAACAGCAACCACAGCCAGACGCTAACTCCCTGTTGCAGAACAGCACAAGGCCGCTTCTCTACCAGTTGTCATCTGAGAGACCAAGTGTCCTCTAGAGCAGCCTGAGCAAGGCTCTCTGCACAGCATCAGACAGGGAGATACAAAAGGCTCTGCAGGCCACGCAGTCTCCTTACGACCACCTGACTCAGTCATAGTGCCATAGCAGTCACAGGCAACACGTCAACAGTGAACAAGGCTGTGCTCAATAAAAATGTGTTGCCCCCCAAAAAAAACAGTCCTCAGGGGCCATCTACTAATATTTACTTAAAAATATCATTTTATGTTCTTTAAATATTTGAACACCAAAATAATGTTTAACTATTACTCCATATATATTTATTTAACTTGATGCTCTTTAGGTGATTTAATTCCAGAATAAATAAGATCTTTGACACTATAAAAGTTAACATGCCAACACATTACATTAAAAAGCTCAAGCTACTTTAAAGCAATAGCTACTTTAAAGGTACTTATTCTTTCAAAGACTTATTTATTATGTATGCATGTATACCAGTAAAGAGCACCAGATCTCATTACAGACAGTTGTGAGCCACCATGTGGTTGCAGGGAATTGAACTCGGGTCCTCTGGAAGAGCAGCTAGGGCTCTTAACTGTTGAGCACTCTCTCTATCCCCTTAAAGGTATTTAGTGGGAAACAAAAAAGATTACCTTTGGATCCTATATATTGTTTTCTGCAAGACAATAACAGAAAGGGTTCTTTTTTCTGAAGTAGCAAGAACCATTGATTGAACCTACAGCCTTCACACTTGCTAAGCAGCAGCTCTCCTACTGAGCTATATTTCTGATCCTTTTAATTTTGTTTACTTTGTGCTTCTTATTAAGTTGCCCAGACTAGCTATGAACTTACTCTGTAGCCCACAGAGATCTTGAACTTGTCTCAACCTTTCAAATAGCTTTATAAAAAGAGCATGATCAGGCCTGGTTCAGGAAATGACTTCTAACATTAAAATTTTTTATTATACGAATAGTCAGAAACAAAAAGCCAGGTGGTGGTGGTGGAGACTTTAATCCCAGCACTAGGGAGGCAGAGGCAGATAGATCTCTGTGAGTCTAAGACCAACTGGGTCTAGTTCCAGGACAGTCAAGGACAACTAAAGCTGCACACACACACACACACACACACACACACACACACACACACACACAC
>LOJH01000166.1:32300-43720 GCA_001685095.1 Ellobius talpinus | reverse complement strand
ACACACACACACATATACACAAAGGGGGATACGAGGGCAGTATAAAACACTAGGCCCAGAAGCTTGCACATCCTAAGAACACTCAACTACTGAGTTATACCACCAGCCCTAGCACTAAATTTTTTTTAAGTGGGGGGGTTGTTTTTTTGAGACAGGGTTTCACTGTGTAACAGTCCTAGCTGTCCTGGAACTCATTCTGTAGACCAGGTTGACCTCAAACTCACAGAGATCCACCTGCTTCTGCCTCCCGAGTGCTGGGATTAAAGTTGTGCACCACCACCGCCTGGATACCACTCAACTTTTTAAAGCAGATACTTCAAGGAACAAACACTTAAAATTAAGTAAATCCAAAGTCATCTATAACTGAATAATGACTCAGAAAATGGTAATTTTAAGGATTTGCTAGAGACTGAAGTTTTTAATAAAATTAGAGATCTTAACCATAATTGTAAGAAGAAACAAAAACTTGCAGAAAACTAACACTACACATCCAACAACAAAAACGTGCATTGTGGGAAAGCTAGGAATCGTTCCCTCCTCCTTACTTAACTGCAATGATGTGTGTGGTTCATTCCACTTAACGAAGTTGCGAATTGCAAAATTGAAGTAAAAAGGTTATGATTATCCTTCTTGTTTAACAGTAACAAAATGAAAAGACATAAGTTACAGGTTTCTTGGAAATTACTCTTATAAAAGAAAATAAATTGTCAAATATATTTAAACATAGTATTAACATCAATTTTAAGTTACAGAGATAATTTTCCTATGGATGTGTACATGTGAACAGAAGGCAAAATGAACTCTAAAAACTGAGACACAAATGAAAAGATCACCCTAAACTAACAGGAGACTGTAGTTACCATCAGGACTATATCACCCTAAACTAACAGGAGGCTGTAGTTACCCACAGGACTATACCATCCTAAACTAACAGGAAGCTCTATTTACCAACAGAACTATATTTTCAGTTATCATTTCTTTAGTTCACAGTAAGTTATGACTGACATTTATAAAAACAGAAATTGGGCCACTATTGTTCCAACTGCTTTTTATAGTACCCCAAAATGTTGAGCCTCACCTGCTACTACCACATTTGAGGCTTATTTAAATGAAATATTAAACACTGAATGATGCCAAGAACTCTTACCGATTTTTCAGGGTCTTGTACACCACAAGTTGCAACTGAAAGTCGTAAATCTTTTTCTCTAAATAAAATTAAGATTGTATAAATTGAAAAATTGTAGTAAACACACAATCAAAATTATAGTCATCAACGAAACAGATTTGCACAGAAAGTCTATATACTAAATCTCTAAATTCAAATAATTCCTTTAACTGATAATAGTTTTAAAATCAAATTTAATCATAGTCCGCATTACATGTCAAATGCCTTAAAATACATATCTCAAAATGAATACCAGAGGTACTTCAAAGACAAAGTCGTTTACACAGAAGAAAAGACAAAAACATTTTATGAAAAAAAAATTAAAGCCTCTTTAAGACCACGTGTATATGTTCATGCCAATAAGGCTGGCAAGATGGCTTGGCAGTTCAGAGCCCTCATTGCTCCTCCAGAAGACCTGGGTTCAAGTTCTCAGCATCCACATGGCAGCTCACAACCACCTGCATGTAACTCCAGTCCTAAGGAATCAGACACCTTCTTCTGGCCTCCAAGTAAACCAGGCACACACAGTGTACATACTTACATGCAGGCAAAACACTTATACACATAATATAAAAGTCTTTAAAGAAAAGAAAACCTCAATAGTAGAAGGCTTGCTTAACTAACAAGTACAAGGCTCTGAGTTCAAAGCCCAACACTACAAAAAAATGGTATTTTATAGTTAACAGCAGATTTTAAGATATTAGCTTCCTCTTGGAGGTGAAGGAAAAGATAAGAAGATAATTCTCCAATTCTTTAGAACCAAGATTTTTATTCATAACTATAATAATAATAGAGGGTTGGGAGGATTAAAATTCATTAGCTACATCTCTGAAAACTGTCAAAGGAAAAAAATCAGAAAAACAAAAAAAGATTATAAAAAGTTTTAAAAGATTATAAAAAGATTATAAAGAGTTGAATACAATACACTGTGATTGCTGCATTTTATGCTGCATGAGTATATGTTCACTATTTCTTGTATTCAAAGATAAACTTCTGCTAATATGTGAGCAATAAGCTAAGAGGCACAGATAGGTGGTTTGCAATCAAGTCACATGAGGAGAAACTGCCATTCATCCTTCACATCTATCACTGCACACAATGAATGCAAACCTTTCATTACCGTCTCTTCTTCCGCTGCTGCTCAGCCATCTGTTCCAGAAGTTCTTGCCTATACTTCTCTTTCTTTTTCTGGATGAGTTCTCGGTCTTCGCCTCCTAGATAAGAAAGTGTTAAGACACTTAACTCTTATGTCTCAAACATAACTAAAACTCAAGCTTAAGAAATTCAGTTCTTAATTATGTTGGAGTAATCACTATAAAAGAGAGAGGAAAATCACATCAATACATCACTTACTTTCATAATTTGTGAGGGTTGTTTTTTGCTTTTTCTATTTTTTTTTTTCAAGACAGGTCTTCTCTGTGTAACACTGGAGCATGTCCAGGACCTTACTCTGTAGACCAGGCTGGCCTCAAACTCACAGAGATCCACCTGCCTCTGCCTCCTGAGTGCTGGGATTAAAGGTGTGCACCACTACCCCCAGCTAATAAATGATTTCTTATCATGGGTCAAACATATATGTACTAATAACTCCCGAGCCTCTGGATGAGAAATGTTCCCCCATAGTTCTGGGCAGTTGGCAACACTGTTTGGAGAGGCTTAGGAGGTATAGCCTTACCAGAAGTATATCACCGGAGTGGGCTTTGAGAATTTAAGGGCTTTGTCTTACTTCCAGTTTGCTCTCTCTGCTTCATTCTTATGGTTCAACTTGTAAACCCTCAGCTTTCTACTCCTGCTATGCCACCTGTCACCTGCTTCCGTACTGTCCCCACCATAATGGAGTCTAACTGTCTGGCACTATAAGCCCAAACAAACTCTTCTATATGTTGTCTTGGTCATAGTGTTTCATCACAGTGACCAAAAAGTAACATTCTAACAGCTTCTATAAATGTCTTAAATTTAACAAAATCCATCCAAATGTTGAAACAGGCCCCTCTGTTTTCTTCTAATCATCCCAATAATGGAGTACTAACAATTGCCTAATATGAGCAAGGCCCTTTAGTTCACACACACACACACACACATACACCCTTCAGATCACACACACACATATATACACCCTTCAGATCACACACACATACAAGCATGCACACCCTTGAGATCACTCACACACACACACCACCCTTGAGATCACTCACACATACTCACATACACACACACACACACAAAACAAAAGGTAGAAAAAACAAGAGTGTTAAAATAGCTAGTATTATTCTATAAACATAGTGAAGGGGAAAATGAAAGCTACTACAAAAAAGAAAAGCTGTACAAGAAGACCGTCTACATAGAAAGTAAAGGCCTCAAAGAAGGCTGGCTACTCTTGACTCCACATTGAGAAAAGGCTCCATCATCTACAAAATTATGACTTTAAAAAAAATTCATCTGAAAGTGAAGGTTGTCAATAAGTAGATGAACTGAACATCAAGAAATAAAGCAGTAATCCAAGAAGAGGTGGGAACCCAAACATTGTTAACATTAGCAGACTATGGGAAAGAGGGAACCACCAAACAGCATGGAAAAGAAACCAGCTGAGCCTTCAACGGATTTGAAGGCCATATGTGCATTACAGCAAACTACAATTCTCTCCATATAACTGGAAAACTGGAAAAATAAAATCATTAAGGTCAACCAGTCTGATTTAACTGAAAATTATAAATCATTATCAACAATCACACCATATACAATCTTCAGTACATGCTGAGGTTTCTAAGCCATTAAAAAGATTATGTAGACATGGTAGCTCATGCCTGTGATCTCTACAGATCTCAGGTTGATGTCCAACCTGAGCTACAGTGATTTTCTTTAACAGTGTCTCAGAAACAAAGGAAAAAGAAAAAAAGGCCCATATGTACTAAGACACACCTGCAATTTCAGCACTTAGAAGTTAGAGGGCTGTGAATTCTCTGTCAACCTGAGCTACAAAGACGTTCTAATCTAACCTGAGGTATTTCATAAGATACCATCTCTATTCTAAACAAAAAAAATTAAAAAGTTTTAGTAAATACAACAAACTTGAAATAGTAAAGATTACATCAATTATGCTACCAGACTATAAGAGACATCAACAAGCATTAAGGGAATGCACATAGCTCTGCAATGTAACTCTTGGCTAGTAGACACGGGGCTCTGCATTCAATCCCCAGCCCTGAGATACAAGCAGGCAGTAACGAGTACAGACCAGAAGGAAATCTCCAATTGTGTAGATTCAAATATATAATTCTAAATAATCCACAGTTCTAAAAAATGCCACAGTACACTGCCTTTAATTCCCTCCAAAGAGTGTTTTTTTTTTGAGAAAGGGTCAATGTCCAGTGGTTCTCAACCTTCCTAACGCTGCGACCCTTTACTACAGCTCCTCATGTTGTCATGACCCCAACCATAAAATTATTTCATTGCTCCTTCATAACTGTAATTTTGCTACTGTTATAGAGTGTTGTGTTAATATCTGATACGGGACCCTTGTGGGTCATTACCCACAGGTTGAGAATCGTTGGTCTATGCAGTCAGGGTTGTCCTTGAGCTCACTATATACACCAGACTGGCCCCAAATGCAGAGATCTGCTTGCTTCTGCATCCAAGTGCTAAGATTAAAGCTGTATACCACCACATCCAGCTTTGTTTTGTTTTTGTTTTGGTTTTTAATAAAATAAAATTCCTAAATGAAATATCTGAAGAAAAATAGGAAAATAAATTTTAGTACAACTGAAGTTATAGTATTTTAACAACTAATGTAGACTAAAAATGAAATATACTACCTTTAGAAAGAGTTAAGTTCCCTGTATATACAAACATGCTCAGGGACACACACAAATTCTCAGATGTAAGCTGGACCACTGGTTTAAATGACTAAATGATTTATTCAAAACCCTAGTCAGTTCCCAACTGCATACTGGAAAACTTGTTAATCTTCTTACTGATAAAATTAACATTTTTCACTCAACTCTCAGCTTGTTTCTCCTATTTTTGTCGTTTGTTACAAAATATATCATAATTATGTGCCTTTACTCTGACTTGACAGATAAAATTGATCAAATCTTATAGACAACAAGAACTAACTTTCTCCAGGTGATGGTAGCACACAATTTTAATTCCAGCACTCAGAAGGCAGAGGCAGAGGCAGATGGATCTCTGTGAGTAGAACAGCCTGGTCTACAGAGCAAGTTCCAGGACAGGCTCCACAGCTACGGAGAAACCCTGTCTCAGAAAAGACAAAGCAAAAAAGAACTAAGTTTCTGTGAATATACCATCTTTCTCCCAATAGTCATTTCCAGGAAATAAAAGTCTGAAAATACCATGACCATGTCTCAAAGTCAAAATTTAAATTACTGACCACTTTTAGGTTAGATGAACCTAAAATGCTATTCAATTTGCTCATGTATCTTACACTACAACCAAATTTTAGCTAAGTTTTCAAAATGTCCATTCAAAGATCAACTTCATTTGTGTACAAAGCAATAAGCAAAAAACAAGGCTCACCACACCATTTCTGAAATGAAATAAAGACAAATATAATATAGCAAACCAAAAGGATTATATGACCTTGACCTCTGATTTAAAAAAAAATAGAAAATTTGAATCATCATCATGATTTGGGGGAAAAAAAAGACCACTTCTTCAGAAACTATACAGGAAGAACAAGGGTGGCAGTTTTAAAACAAATGACTCCCACAGAATCATATCTGAATGCTTAGTCACCAGGGAGTGGAATTCTTTAACAGGATTACATGGTATGGCCTTGTTGGAGGAAGTGTGTCACTGAGGAGGTGGGCTTTTAGGCTTCAAAAGCCTATACCAGGCCCAGGCCCAGTCTCTCTGTTTGTCTGTCTCCATACATCTGTCTCTCTCTGTGTCTGTCTCTCTGTGTCTACCTGTCTCTGTCTCTCTATCTATCTCTCTGTCTCTCTCGCTCTCTCTGCCTCTCTCTTTCTTTCTCAATCTCTCTCTCTCTCTCTCACACACACACACACACTCACACAATAGAATAGTGACTGAGGCAACAAGGTTGTGAAAGGAATATTCAAAGAAAATGAGCTAAAATACAAGACAATTTCACAAAGATAATCAAAAAATCAAGGGTCACATATAAAACAGGATAAAGAATCCATAGTACAAAAAAGTCCTAATATAAAAAAGAAATTAAAACACTTTTCACTCAAACTGATTTCATCTATAAAGTAGCTAATTAAGTCACATAGCTTTAAAAGAATCAACAGTAGCTAATTAAGTTACAAAGCTTTAAAAGAATCAATAGCTCTATACAATGCATGCTAAATGCTTAGCATGGTCCCCAGCATAATGTAAGCCGCAAGAAGCTATCTGTAAGGACACTTAGTTCAACACTCTGCAAAGGTCTCATCAACTGCAAGTCCTGTACATACCAAAGAGCATCCCTGCGAAGGGACTGATACTACCATCAGCACACTTGGGTGGTTCGTTAGCTTGAGCACTAAAACAATACAAGAGAGCAAATATTAAAATCCATGTGATTTTAGGAAATCTAAATTCAACATAAAGGCTTGGAATGTTGGTGCACACCATTAATGCTTCTATTTGGGAAGCTGAGGCTAAAGGACTGTGGGTTTGAGGCTAGCCTGGAATACATAGTAAGATTCAGCTACACATAAAAACCCTGTGTCTCAAAGAACAAAATATGATTAGGAGTTAAGATGGCTCAATGTGTAAAGTACTTGAAAATCATTGAGGACCTGGGCTCAGCCCTCAGTACACACAGACAGGAAGTGCATGTCCACAGTCCCCCAGCTGGGGAGGTGACAACAGTCTCCCCAGGGTTTGCTGGCCAGCCATGCTAGCTCTAGGTTCAGTGAGAGACCTGTCTCAGAGAACTGTCTCAGAGAACATGATGAAGGAAGACAGTGGCTTTCACCTCCAGCTTCCACAAACACATGCACATGCATGCCCCCTTGAAGAAAAAAATGAAGTGTGATATGAATTAGCCTTTCTTTCAAAGTGCTAGTTAAAACTACAGTATTTTATTTCTTTAAGCCAAGAAACCCCTATATATATATATATATATATATATATAACTTTTCTTTAGCCTGCTTCACTGGATCCACAGATTTGAAATCATTTTTATATGAAATTACCCAGTAAAAATAGATTTTTTTAAGAAGGTGGAGCGGGAGGTCGAGACAGGGTTTCCCTGTGCAACAGTCCTGGCTGTCCTGGAACTTGATTTGTAGACCAGAATGGCCTTGAATTCACTGAGATACACACCTACCTATGCCTCCCAAGTGTTGGGATTAAAGGTATGCGCCACTACCACCCAACCAAAAATAGATTTATACAAATGTGTGTGTTTGTGTGTGCACGTATGTGTGCATCCTAACTATATTCACACTTAGAAAAAATTATTCCTTTAGGAAAAAATCTTAAGAATTTAAAAAAGAAACAAATCAAAAAGTCTTGAAAAAAAGGAACAAAGTCAGACCCTCAAAGAAATTTAATTGAAAAAAAACAACAAGCTCTCCTACTGGCAAGGATAATTTATCCTTGGCATTTCTTCTAAGAAAGGACACTGTTACCATCATTATATTCTACATTAGGACCATTTATTCTGTTTTCCTCATCAGCATATACCAATTGTACAAACTTCGCTGTTTCGCTGGTTTCCACACATGCGTACAATATAGTGTGATTGTACTCAGTTCTCCATCACCTTCTCATGCTCTTGTTGTTCCCACACATAGACACTTCCTTGATCCTCCCCTGCCTCCCTGCCTCCCTCTCTCTTTCCCTTTCTCTTTCCCTCCCTCCCTCCCTCTCTCTCTCTGAGTTCCTCTAAAGCCTAAGAGGGGGTTGCACTGGTCCTCCAGCTTCCTCTTCTTAGCACTGCAATGTCAGGTGTAAGGACTGCAGAGTGTAAACCTCCACACTGCTGACACTACTGGGAGGAAATCCCAGGTTTCTCCATGATGGCCAAGCACTATCCCGACTGAGCCACATCCCAGACCTCATGCGCCTTTGCTCTACATTTTCATCATTCTTAATTTTTTTGTTTGTGTCTAGCATACATGTGGCATGGTTCAAGTGTGGAGGTTAGAGATGACCTTGGAAGTTCACACAATGTGATCTCCAAGGATTAACTCCTGGTGGCAAGCACCTTCACCTGCTGAGGATCTCGCTGGTCCTTGTGGTTCCCTTTAGGTTCTGTTTTTCAAGAACAGAACCATTCATTCTTACGCACAAAATAGAAAAGCACACACACAAAAAAACTATAAAGTTATTAAATTTCTTAGCAATACAAACTTAAAAACTAATTTTACAAAGTAAGCAATAAAGCTACCTCACCAATAAGCAAATTAACAATAATAATAATAGTAAAGTTAAAACTCACACTGCAGGGACATTTTCGATCTATTTTCAACCCAACTGTAGTATCAGGATGCCAAGATATTTTTAAAGATTTACTGTTAACCATGTGCATGTGCCAGCTGTGAAGTCAGACTCCTCCAGTACTGCAATTACAGGCAGCTGTGAGCCATCAGACAGGGTTGGGACTCAGACTTGCATCCTCTTAACCACTGAGTCAACTCTCCAACCACAATCTCAACACATTTCAAATTCATTATAACACCATCAAATTATGTTAATCTTTCCTTCATTATTTCAAACTACTTTATATACTTATCATTCCAATTTTAGTATATGTTCTTCCAAAGGGAGTATTATATAATAAGAGAGGGTTACTCTGAAAGCCCTGCCCCAAGATTTAAAAAAAAAAATTCTTAAAAAGAATGATGTAGGCCTAGGGATGTAACTCAGTGGTAAAGTGCTTTGTCTCACTCAATGATTTATGTTCAATCCTCAGAACAGATATGGAAAGACAAGAAAGGGAAGAGGGGAGGGGACAGAGAGAATCATAAATATTCACCCCTAATAAGTCCTCACTTTTCTTCCCATTTAATCCTGTCACTAGTAAAGGGTGGCTGTTAATATACTATGCTTTTCTACTTCTTTAAGCCAATTTTAGACAGGTGCTGTTTCAGAGTGTAAAGACTCAAGGACAGAATTGTTATCACATACCTTTTATTTCCAGCAGATGAAATCCGTGTGTTTGACTGTTCTGTGGCAGCATCCTCATTCTCCACAGGAGGCACATACCCTTGTCTGTTTCCGAGTGGCCTTAAAAACACATTAGCTTATAGAGCACATCCCCCACACAGTGGGTCTTCTTTTCTCTCTAAGGTGTTAGCATCACAGTGAACAAAGGATTGTGCTGACATTTACTGCTAACACATCCTAAAGTTAAGTCAAATCGAGTTCGCCTCAACTATGATCTGCTCATTAGCAAGATGGAGTGTGTATTTACAATTGAGTTTGCTACTGTTTTAATGTACAGTACACTGGGAAAGTAATGCTATGACTCCATTCCCTAATAATTTTTTACTGAGATTATAACAAATTATTTCTATACACCTTTTAGAACATTTTATTTCAATGTCATGTTTAAATATTTCATATTCTGTGTGAGTGTGTATATGTGCACCCTCATGTGGACACACAAGTCATATCTTTGCTAACCCTGAGAGGGCCAGAAGAGGGTGTCAGATCACCTAGACTGGTGTTAGTAAGAGGTTGTAAGTCATTCAACTTAGGTGCTAGGAACTGAATTCAGACCCTCTGGAAGAGCAACAAGTGATCTTAACTTCTGAGCCATCTCTCCATATGTGTGTGTGTATGTATGTATGTATATTGTTTTTAAAGGTAAGATAACACAGAAAAACATTTGTATAATTTGGCTAACATGGGAATTACTGGGCACTTTCTGTAGGTCAAACCCTGTTGGGGCACTAAGAAGATATAGTCCCAGCAGACATTGAAGTTTACAAGCAGAACACAAAGCTGTTTTTTAATTAAGACTACATAGTCTCGTAATTATTTCCTTATACATAAAACTGAGGTTCTTAAGAACTAGCACAACAAACCCCATGAAAGAGTGCTACAAAAAGCTCAATAGAAAACATTAAATTAAAGACAGTCTGATGTGGCATAGATCTGAGGAGCCTTCGTTGTACTATAAGGTCATAATGAACAAAAAGAAAGTTTAGAAATTATTTTCTTCTTTAAAAAAGCAACTATTTAAAAAGTGAAAAAAAATTTCAACTATCTTTTTTTCCATTTGGCAAACACTGATTTGCTTTTATGAAATATAATTTCTCATGCCAATGAAACCAGCATAACTTCTTACATGAACATTTATTAACATCCATGAAAAACCAGCATTTCACAAGTCATATTTCTTTATGTGGCTGTTAAATTATATTTTCCTTCTGAAGAAGATGAAAAGAAGTATGGTTGAGGAAATATAATACAACATTACGTAAAGTTGGCGCTGCGATTAACAGGACCTGCCATGACCCGCTGTAACGAAAAGGAAAGATTCTCCGAAGATACAGCCTATACAGACTTCACTTTTTCTGCCACAAAACCATGTTCAGAGTTATGGGGGGTGGGGGGAGTTGGAAATCGGTTCAAATAAAAATCACAACACTGTGACTTTGCCACAAAAAAAGCAATTGCTTCCATTCTTTTTTATCCATATCTAACACAGTGCCCTACACGTCATTCCAAAGTTTTCTTCAATTTAACTTTTTTTAAAAAGCTAGCTTTATTTAAACTGAAGCATAGATGCTCAGCTCTTTTAAACTAACACATCAATCTAGTGCCATCACTATTTCTACCATGTAAAGCAAATTCCAGTTTTTAATGAACAATGACCTTCTATTTAGAAACTCCAACAGCAGGCTTGAGACTGCCACACTGAGAAAGGGCTGCTTTCAGAGATAGCCCTTGGCTGTCACCTGACAACATCGTTCTTAGGAGGGTCCCACCAGGCTAAAACCTAATGGGTGTTCACTGTCCCTAGACTATCTGCACAAACAATAAAGGCTATAAACAAACATTTGCCTTCCTATAGGAGGTCTGAAATGTTAGCTTATGCTAGGAAGGGGCATCTATACAATCTGCCCTCAAGAACCTTAGGCCCTGAGTCTCAGTTCACTGCTGCAGGGATGAAGTCTCCTCACTTACTTCAAAAGGAAGCGCCTGATTCCCTCTGCTTCTGTCCATGCACCTTTCCCTTTGCGGCTCTTCCTTCCGTCCACAGCTACAAGAAATCCACCTTTCCCTATGTGGCTCTTCCTTCCGTCCAAAGCTACAGGAAATCCACCTTTCCCTA
>LOJH01000166.1:205-32143 GCA_001685095.1 Ellobius talpinus | reverse complement strand
GCTACAGGAAATCCACCTTTCCCTATGTGGCTCTTCCTTCCGTCCACAGCTACAGGAAATCCACCTTTCCCTAGGCGTCTCTTCCTTCCGTCCACAGCCATCAGCTGGCATGCTGATCTGCCTGCAATCCCAGCACTCAGGAGGTTGAGGCGAGAAAAAAGCTACCATATGTTTGAGACCTGCAGGCCAGGGCAGAGCAAGCCGTTGCCTCAATAAAACTAAAATGAAGTCACAGCTGTGAGCACAATCTACACAGACTTGGGAGTCGGTGTCCTAAAGAATCACCAAACCCAGGAATGGTCTTAAGGACCTGATATGACACAGAAAAATAAATTCACTGGTGGTGTAAGGAGGTATCTATATAGGTAAAAATTAATTAATTAATAATTATACAAGGCAATTTAAACTTACTATTTTTAAAGCATAACTTTGGGTCTCATAATTAAAAGTCAATAAGAAACACAGAAATTTGTTCTAAAATTTACAAAAGAACTACAGCATCCTGCATTTTCAGCTAACTCATTAAAAAATTGTATTTACAATCTTAATACACTTAAGATTTTAACAGCTAGAGTCACGAACCCACACAAAATACAGTTCATGGGCTCTTCAACACATATACAGATCATGAAAGCAAGCACCAAATTTTCAAACCATACTAAATTAACAGAATTTAACAAATTATCTTAAGTATATTTAAGATCAAGGTTGTTGCTGGTAAGACTATAGAGATTTCCCAGTGAACATCCAATACAGAAGATGTTCTGAAGTGTTTCTTCTAGTAAGAAAAACAAGTCATTCACAAGATTATAAGTAAATACTACAGAAATATTTAAGAGTCCATGGTGGAGGAATATACACTTCACTAAAAAAATTACCAAATCATAAGGCATCTGGTTCAATTCTGTGACTGATACAATCGTGCTTACCATTTTAAATTCAGGGAAAAATGCTATTCACAAATAGAAATACCACAACTTTTTAGTTACTAAGACTAATAATAATAATAATAATAAAACAAGGGATATATAAAGTCATGAAACCAAATTGCAGTTTAGAATCTTAGTCAACCTTTTATTCTTACTGAATCTGGGACTGAGATTTCAATAGCCATATTGAATCTATACCCTTCACCTTTCTGCAGGAGTGGAGAGGATATTAAACCCAGGGTCTTGAAAATACTTGGTAGGTCAGGCAGTGGTGGCTCATGCGTTAAACCCCAGTACTCAGGAGGCAGAGGCAGGCAGATCTCTGTGAGTTTGAAGCCAGCCTGGTCTCCAAAATGAGTTTCAGGACAGCCAGGGCTGTTATACAGAGAAACCCTGTCTCGAAAAACCAAAAAAACAAAAAACAAAACAAACAAACAGAAAAAAGAGTATCTTTCTTAAGTGTGATGGCTCATATCTGTCATCCCAGGACTTCAGAGGCTGAGGCAAAAGGATTGTCATGAGTTACAGAACAGATTGAACTATGATGACTCTTGGGTCAGCACATGCTACCAAGTTAAGAGCCTGTTTCAAAAAAAAAAGCAAAAAGCAAAAAACTTAATTTAAAAAAAGGATGCAGTGAGTGATGTACCATGCCACTGAGCTATGTGAGTTTCCATGCGTGTGAGTGATGTACCACACCCCTGAGTTCTGCTTTTAGAGCTTTCTGAAAAGCTACCTGTGAGCAACATCACCCATCATTTCCAGTTCCTTTCCAATCTGTGCAGTTAATAAGCATTTTCTATTCTCAACTATATCCTCAATGTGAAGGGAAATCTGTTCATATGGAGCTGGAGAAATGGCTCAGTGATGAAGAGCACATATTGCTCTTGCAGAAGATGCTGGTTCAGTCTCCAGAACCATATCAGATGGCTAACAGTGGCCTGAAACTCAGCTCCAGGGGATCTGAAACCCTCTGGCTTCCACCAGCAACTGTACAGCATGTGCACATAAACTTAGGCAGGACACATACATACACATAGAATTTTTTAAAAATAAAAGAATCCCTTTGGGGGTAGGGGGGTTTCAAGACAGGGTCTCTCTGTGATAGCCCTAGTTGTCCTGGAACTCACTCTGCAGACCAGGCTGGGCTCGAATTCAGAGATTCACCTGCCTCTGCCTCCTGAGTGCTGGGATTAAAAATGTGTGTGCGCCAACACGGCCCAGCAAATGAATCTTCTTAAATATTTGCTAAGATGACTTTTCTGAAGAAAAAGTTAAGGTACTAAGGGAGAAGTCTTTACCAACGGCTAACTTCTCAGGCACTTCTCACTTATGCCTTACAAATTAAATCTGGAGCATCTTACACTAAGGAGGCACTTAACCTATCAGTTCATACAGAACCCAGTTTTAGAGGAAGGGTCATTTCAGAACTTTACTGAATGTCTATTATAAATATACAACTAGCAAACTTTAAATAGAAAGAAAACGCTATTCTTTGTGACACATTAGTCACGCAGAAACTGCAAACAGCATCCGATGCTGAAACCTTCCTTAACTCAGTATTAAAGTAAAACTTCTACAGCTCAGCCAATAAGGACTAGCATGAGCTACAGTTTAAGGGTCTATAATTCAAAGTATCATAAAAAACTACTTACGTTCAACTTCAGAGAGCTCTTAAACATCAACTTTACTCATTAGTAAGGACACATGAACAACACACACAAATACACAGAACACAAACTCTTAGTCCCAGTGATAACCACTTTGTTAATTATTTAAGAACTTTGACCAATTCATGGTATGACTTTAAGAAAACAACCCTTTCTGGAGACCTTTCACTGCCCCACCTATAAGATAAAATATGCTGTTCATAATACATCAGGCATGTTAAGAAGATGTAAGATAATTAGAATGAAACTCACAGCAAAATTATAAAAATAAAACAGCATTATAAGATTAGAATTAATCAAAAACTTAAAGATAGGAATAAGGAAATCATAGAAGTTAACAAACAGGATTATTTCTTTTACTAACAAGTATACTCATTAAATAGAGACTATTGGATGATTAATGTGAATTCTTTTTTTCAAAGATAAAGAGTGGCTATAACCTGATTTCTCCTCAAGAAACATGAAAAATGCCTAATGCATGGAGACATGATATCTGATACATTAACAAAATGTAAATAACACATGACTTAAATAGTGTTCAGAATTGAGATCATGAGTAAGAATTTAACCTTACGTAACATAATCTCAAAATACGATTTAAAGAAGTTAACAGAAAAAGGTCATTTCATTTATGAGATATATAATAATGCAGTCCTCAAATGATTAAATAGAATTGATTTGTTAGCTCATATGTGAAGAATAAAGCATTAATTGTCATAAGTTTCTTATAATTCCAAACTTTAAAGTTATGTTTTTATTATATTCTAGAGGTAAATATCATTTTAAAAAAAAGGTTCTAGAAAGTTCTCAGGTACAGAGAAGATACCATCAAGATTCCAGGAGTACCTGGAGTTCCTAAATTGAAAAGTATTTTAATTAGCTTCAAACATAAGCACTTTCAAATATAAGATACTATAGAATATGGAGCATTTTCAAAACTACAAACAATTAGATTCAGCTCACACAGAAAACTGTCATAAGCAATCCACATTTCTCATTCTTACAGATATTAAATTTTGAACTCAAATTATCTAAACTAAGATACACACTAAAAACAGAGAATTAATGAAAGCTTTGTATTGTTATCAGTAATTAAAATACTGGCAGTGCAGCATTACACCCTGAGAATATTTTCTAAAATAGTAAAAAATTAAATATTGAGACTATTAAACAAAATAGGTCCTAAAATTTACATGTAATCCTTCAAGTTAGCAGGCCAATGAAAAACACAGGCCCTGTGATATTCCTGTCTCTAATAGGGAAACATATGTCAAGTTAAATATTACGGTAAAGGACAACAAAGACCTATAGTTAAGAAATTCCAAACAATATTACAAAATCAATTGTTTAAAGAAAGTGGAAAAACATTTGAAAATCTGACTGAGAAAAGTTTACACCATTTGAATTATATAAAAGTCCAATAACAATGTTTAAAATATATTGATAAAGATACTTAAGGTATACAAACATTACAGGCACAAACTTTATTTCGTCCATGCTAAAATGTCCCTTTTCCCTACATTTAACATTTGAAACTAGAATGGCTATCAACCTGACTTTAACCTACTGCAGAAGGAAGTGGATTTCAACCCTGTCAGTCATCTGGGAAACTATGACCCAAGACCACCTGAGTCATTAAACTTGGGCATTCTCTTGATGCTGCTGGCAGCCAAAATCCAGGCTTCCAATCTTAATCAATGTCTGCTTTAGGCTTCACACTCACATAAAAGATTTTGGGGCTTTTGTTTGTTTGTTTTTGCTGTTGTTGTTGTTTCCTCCCCTACTTGGTTATGGCTAAGACAAGAAATTTCTTCTACGAGAATGTTGCCACCCACTTTTAAACTAAGGGTATACACTTTCCAACTCCTAGATTACCTTGGGGTACTCATTTTGAGTGTTTTCAGTGACACATAAAATTGCAGCGACTCACAAAACAGATAGTACAGTTGAATTAATCAAGTAAAACCGCTTTTATAAATTAAGAGCAATAGTAAGTAAAGAGAATGAAGACAAATGTGGAAATTACCTGTCACTGGGATATACTCTCAGGGGTCTTCTATCAAAATCACTTTCAAATCTGAACCTCTCATCCATTTCTTCACCGCCGTCGGGATCTCGGTCAGATCTACAGTGCTGTCTGTCAGGCACACGCTCCTCATTAAACCTGCGAGCTCTTCGCTCTGGAACACCAGCCTTGCTGGCAAAGCTTTGGTTTGTACCAGAAATGCCTACTTCTTCATTTGCCTGTCTAAGAAGTCTTCTATTTATTAATTCAATTTCATCTTCTAGTTGCCGGTATCTGCTTTCCTCTCGCCGTCTTCGGTTTAGAAGCTCTTCGTAAGTCGGTGCCTCAGAATGTGTGTGTGAAGTCTGTATTTGCGGAGGTAGCTCAGATTTACCTTGACTAACAGGGTTTTTATCTCTTTGACTCTTTGGCTGTTGAATTAAAGAAGAAAAAAAGCTTAATGAGACATTATTATATAAAAGATAATTAAAGTCTCAAGTCATACCAAGTCTTTATTATATAAAAGTACAACAACTATCCTTAAAATACATTGATGTATATCTCAACTTTGATGTTTATTCAAAAGTCATTAAAGTAACTTTCTGGAAAAAACTTCAAAGAATTATTTTGCAGAAAGATGTATTATATAGCAAGACACAGCAATACTAAAATGGGTAAGTGGTTATGAAAACATGCCAACTAAATGCAAATTCTCAGCCTTAGACATAATGGACATATCTTAATAGTTACATAGTACTTCAAATTAAATTCTTCTTCAACATGGTAAGCTTTTGCTGGGTGGTGGTGGCACACACCCAGCACTTGGAAGGCAGAGAGGCAGGTGGATATCTTGAGTTTGAAACCAGCCTGGCCTATAGAGCAAGTTCCAGGACAGCCACAGCTACACAGTGAGACCTTGTCTAGAAAAAATTAAAAAAATTAAGTTATGCCACTTGGGCTGACAATGGCCCCCAGGAGCCACACTGACTAACAAAAACTTTTGGTGCCAAGCATGAGATATTTTCTTTGGGGCTGTTGTCTAGCGGAGTCCAAGAGACTCCCAAAGCATTATGAGCTATTGCTTTTGCCCTTGGTTGCCTCCCAGAGGCTGAAGTAGGAGACACCATGCACTTTGGACATTGGAAGATTAGAGCTGGATATGCCCTGAGAGCCTCCTCCCTCAGGAACAGCTTTCATAGTACCAAAAGGTGCCGCCGTGCAGGCTGCCAAGGGAGGGAAGCCACCAGGAGGCCCTACTGTGATGTCTAGTTTTATGTCAACTTGACAGAGAGAGGAGGAAACCTCAAGTAAGAAGATGCCTCCATAAGAGACAGCTGCAGGCAAGACCGTAAGGCATTTTCTTAACCAGTGATTGATGGGCAAGGACCAGCCCATTGTGAGTAGTGCCATCCCTGGGCAGGTGGCCCTGGGTTCTGTAAGAAAGTGGCTGAGTAAGCCTTGGGGAACAGCCAGTAAACAGCACCCCTTGATGGCCTCTGCATTGGCTCCTGCCTCCAGATTCCTGTCCTGCTTGAATTCCTGCCCTCACTGCATTTAATGATGAACTGTGATGTGGAAGTATAAACCAAATAAACCCTTTCCTCGCCAACTTGCTTTTGGTCATGGTGTTTCACAACAGCAACAGAAGCCCTAACTAAGACACCTACCCAGCAGTGAAGTCTATGAACCACAACAATGCCCATATAGCCTTAAAGGTGAACTCATGGCACTTCTATCTTGAGACTAAGAGCTGTCTAATTAGCCTTAAGGCCCACTCATTGGACGGAAATAAGTACTAAAAACTTAGACAACTACCCAGGGATGATGAAGTCAGAGATCCTAGAGGAGAGCCTACTACCACCACTTTACTAGACCAGCATAATTCCTTCCCAGCTTCTAAATACTAATCTGTACACTCACAGATAGTGTAGCTTTCACAGCTATCAGAGCTTCTATTTGAAGCAGATGGAGACCATTATAGAGAACCACAACTGGTCAAAACACAGAGAACAACTGACAGTTGCTCTGCTAACTCAGCCGAAAAGGCTGCATCTAATATACAAATCCCATACCCAAGGCTCAGGGAACACCTTGCAAGAGAAGATAGAGAGATTATAAGAGCCAAAGAAACAAGAAATCTGAGGTGAGATTTTGTCACCTAGAAATGACAAGGAAACTACACCCATGACCCGTCAACAATACAGCTGCCCAAACATGGCCTGATCAGTGACAGCACCAAAAGACACACTAATGCAGATGGGGGAAATCTCAAAGGGCACCCACCGCCCCTAGACAGAAAACTACAGACAACTACTGACAGCTGAGGGAGACAGAATTACTCTTCCAGGAGAGCGAACCCCCTAATTGGTTATCCAACACCAAGTGGTCAGCCCTGAAATCATATACATACAAGTAACATTAAATGGACTCAACAAATCATATTTATATATTTATGTACTGTACATATCTGTAACAAAAACAATTAAAGAAAATGAGGCCACGAGCTTGAGGAGTAAGGGAACATCATTCAAGGAATTGAAGGGAGGAGAGGGGAGATGGGGGATTATATAATTATATTTTTAACAATGATTATTTAAAAAGTAAAATTTTAAAAAGAACTTTGGCATCCAATTATTGTAGTCTTGATAAGTCTGAATATGCATTACATGAACACACACACATATAAATAAAACCCAGAAGCTTGTCAATATTTAAAAATCACTTAAAAAAATAAAGCCAGGGATGGTGGCCC
This sequence comes from Ellobius talpinus, assembly GCA_001685095.1. Classification (NCBI taxonomy): domain Eukaryota; kingdom Metazoa; phylum Chordata; class Mammalia; order Rodentia; family Cricetidae; genus Ellobius; species Ellobius talpinus. Next base: position 24,787 of record LOJH01000166.1, on the reverse strand, counting down.
AAACACAAAACCCCAGCAGCCCATTCATGCATATATTAAAAATTTATAAATGCAAAACATACCTCAATATTCTTTTCTACCTGTTTGACCTTTTCTATGGATTCTTCCTTACACCTGAGAAATTGATTGTATTCTTTGTTGCGCTCAAGTTTCAATCTTTCCTTAAAAAAGAAATCGAAAGGCAATGTTAACAGTTAATATCAGGCCAGAATCATACAAATCAGATTTTAGCCTAAATCAAGCTTTCCAATGATTCTAAGGACAAAAAGCCACTGAAAGGAACAGGAAGAGAACTGATCAGCACTGCAGCTCCCTTGCCATATGCAACATACATAAATATATGTTTTTCAATTCATTAACACATGATGTCAGTAACAAAATGCAACTACTTCAGTCATAAAGTACGTTGACTCTTTTCCCCCAGTGCTTGTCAGTGACATATCCATCCTGCAATTCCCCAGACCAATACCAAAATGCTTAATGCTAACCATCTTATTCCCTAAGTTAAAGCACTCCTAAACATAACATCACAATATATATACATTAAAATAATAAAATGAACTGTTGCTAAAATGTAAATAAACTGCATTAGTACATTTTCTTAAATCCTAATATGTTCAATGTCACTGAAACAACACAATCTAAAAGAGTACTTAAGAATTAGGTCTGCTTTTTGAAAGTTAGTATTTGTCCACTTTGTCTTACATACTACTTCATGTTGCTACCACCTCTATGGGAGTGACAGAAACACACAGAAGCTCAGCACCACTGTCCCCTCGCAACTGCTCAAGTTGCTGGCGACTACCACACAGCACAAACTTTGTGGCTCAGATATCAACAGAAAAAATAAACTGAATTGTTTATTTAAGTAAATAAATACAGTAAAAGAATCAACACATTAAAAAAATCTATCACATTACATCATTAATGTTCAAAAAAGTTTTCAACTGATTCAACTAGAAATTCCATAGACTTTTTAAAAGAAAGATTATAGTCAAGTAGGGAGAAACAGTGTAACTAGAAGTATATTCTTTCATGGTTTTGAAGCCCCAGGAAAGTCTTCTCTGACCCACCTACCTTGGCAGATAACCGCTCATCGATAGGAAGAGAAACTCCCAGAGTAGATGGGTCTGTTTCACTGGTAGATAGGAAATTTTTCTGTGTATATACACATTAAAAATATACATTAGCTAATGGCTTCCGTACATTTCAAAGTATCTTAACAATCTATAGTCTAAACTGCTACGTAATGCACAGCAGAAGGATGAAGTGGGGATGAAGTCAGAGACTGTGAATCAAGAAAGCACACCGAAAGTGATCCCTTCAAATCAACTTCCAGGACAGGCTCAAGCTTTAACTCAGATTTGCAATGCACACACACATGCACGCTCGCACACGCATGCGCGCACACACACACACAAAGATATATATGTGTATATATATACACATACACATATATATCTTTTGAATCGAGGTAATTACAATCATGAAAATGGTTGATTTTTTTTCAATTTATATCCTTCCAGGTATATTTTCTTCATTCTTTTATCTACCTCACCAGCATCTTTTTTTTCCCCTTGTTTTTCGAGACAGGGTTTCTCTGTAGCTTTGGAGCCTGTTCTGGAACTAGCTCTTGTAGACCAGGCTGGACTCAAACTCACAGAGATCCGCCTGCCTCTCTCCCAAGGACTGGAACTAAAAGTGTGGTGCTACCACCAGCCAGATTCCTCACCAATATCTTTACGAGTGCCTGTAATGTTTTTTTTCTTCTGTTTGCTTCAGTTGTCTAAGCAAATATATACACAAAGTGCCAAAGACTAAGCTGTGAATGCCGCTGCTGCTGTGTGTCCCTCCCTCCTCCACTCATACCCACTAAGCAGGCGCATGGCACTGAAGACCACTGCTGCACGTCAACCATGGGCATCCTGACCTAGAGTTCAGGCTTCTACAACTAACAGCCACTTCCAAGGCACACAGCACTGGCCACACCAGCTACCACGCACATTCTTCCATAACAGGAGAATGATGCCTGCCTGCACAACTATCAAAAAAGCTAAATAAGTCTCTGAGCTTCTCTGCCTCAGTTCCTTCGCCTGTAAAACTGGCACCAGCATCTACAACATTACATCATAAAAGCTAAATCAGTATGTGTTGGCCTATCCAGTTTCTTGCATTCATGAACAAATTAAACAATTAGTAACCATTTAATGTTTTCCAAATAGTATTTTAAATGTCAAGGAAACAATAAGCTTATGTTCCCTCTAACCATTTAGTTAACAAACAAACATGAATAAGTAACTGCAATGTAATACACTATCTGCTCCCACAGCATTATATTAAAAACATGGACTGTACGAGTTTATATATGGAAAAAGTCATAAAGCCATTAATAAATCTAGTTACAAAAGCTAATCTGAAGGTTGGCTTATGGGACTCTAATAAGCTTCTTTGTCAAAAGAAAACAGGAAGACAAAGGAATGACTGGATCCTAACTCTGCTTCCCACCATGTCAAAGCGCACCATAAACCTAATCGTTTCTAAGAGTTATAAATGAGCAACCACAACAAATCCCAGTCCTCAGCTGAAAGCTATCATCCCTCACTCACAAAACAAGCTTAAGGTAATCACTCAATTTTTCAACAAAATAAAATATATATATATGGCTAACATAGCTTTACGAAAACTTTTTTTTTATTTTTAAGCAGAGCCTTGCTATAGCCCTGGTGCTGGCCTGAAAGTAACCTACACTGTAGGACAGGTTGACAAAGAACCCAAACCTCTATCTGGATTAAAGATATGCTGACAACAAGAACGTGAATTTTATCTGTTCCGTAAATACTACATGACTACTCTAACTCTGTCATCTCTTTGATAGCCATCAGTATGTTAGGAGGCCTTAATTGCTATAATCAAAATAAATTACTAAATAAATAAAAACAGACTATGGAAAGTAAACTTCTATAGCATGAGAATGAAGATGGTGATCCTGATTCCTTTTTGGACATGCTCTATAATGCTTTTAACACATTTTATTCCAAAGAAGATAGTTAGGAAAATGTAAGGCTCAAGAAAGAGCTATGGACTAATGAAATTAATTTACTGACTCAACTTAAAAGCTGTTCTGTCTGCCCAGTAAGAACACCAATGATCCTTTATTCTGAAAACTAAAGGGGGAAAAAGTGGTATTTATTTAGAGGCTGTTCCTGACAGTACTTAAATGGATCTTTTGCTTTTGTTGTTGTTTGTTTGTTTTGTTTTCAAGACAGGGTTTCACTGTGTAGCTCTGGCTGTTCTGGAACTAGCTCCGTAGACCAGGCTGGTCTTGAACTCACAGAGAACCACCTGCCTCTGCCTTCCAAGTGCTGGGTTTAAAGGTGTGCGCCACCATAGTCCATTCTATGGAATTTTCTTGCTTTCAACTTCCACCTCCAGGTGTCATCCAAAGGCTTCAAGACAAGGCACCATGTTACCACTGTATGTTTATGAACCCATCACAGAATCAACTCCTTCATGGGGACGTAAAGACGTGTGCTACTGTGATCATGTCACTTTTCTTTAAAAAGGCAGTTCCTTCATGCCCACTCATGATGATCCAGCTTGACATGACCATAGCCATCACTGCTGTGACTGCCGATCTGATGCTCATCTCACGCAGGGCAGGATGCAGGGTGGGACGTTGTTAAAGTAATACCCAGAGTGCTCTATGTCAGGCATCACCCAGACAGTTCTTCTCTGCTGCAAGGTAAGTGCTGCACCACAGAGCTGCATCTCTAGTCCCCAGACTGCTTTCTAATGGATAGTAGGCACATCAACTGTTTTTGAGGAAGTCTGGTTAGCCATGGTCCACCTTTGGCTAGCCCAGACATAATCCCTTTCCTTCTGCCCTGCTGTTGCCTAAGACAGACTCAGTGGCTAATAATTCATACTTTGTATAATCCAAGATCTGCCTTGCATTCTTCGACCTTTCAGTACCCTCTCCCTTCGGTAGGAAGTTCTCACAAGCTGAATCACATCTTTACGAGACATGCCCAGCGCCTCATCATTCTTTTTTCTAGTCTTACATCTATGAAGAAAAGGCAGAAGAGGAAGACGGGACGTACATGACAGGCCTAGGAAGTCAAACTAGAACAGGAAAGGTATGACACGCTAAGGAATTTGATTTTTTATTCAAAAATTAGTGAGGAAGACACTGGACTGTTTAAATCAGTTAGCCGCAGGATCCCGGAAAGCATCACAAACAACAGACTGACAATCAGAACTAGTTCAGTTACGACATTAGAGATCTGTTTAAGGAGAGTCCCTAACAAGTTCTACAACAGTTATGCTCTTCACGGACATTCCAGGAACTCAACGCTCCACCACAGCTGTCACAAGGACTGCCTTTCAACAACACAAGCCTAGTCCTCTACACCGTTTCTCACTGCTCTACAAAAGGGCTATCTATCATCCATCGTCAAGCTGGCACATGTGTCGAACCAAAAGCCCACAGTCCACATCTTTCTTCAGTCTGTATTCTCCATTTGAAAGCTTTCTCTACTCACTTCTGCCTTGTGAATATCCAATTTCTTCCCACCCTGTAATGCCTTATAAAACGATACCTCCCACTGATCAGGATATCTTGTTGTAGTTTCTGATTGTGATGAAATATTATATCTACAGCTAAGTTTAAAGCCCTTGAAGACAGGATCTACAGAGTAATAAACTACTGGTGTTTCAGACATCAGGTGAGTAATCAAAGAATGTATGAGACTATTTTTATAACTTAATTTTGTATAACTACTATTATTTGTATAACTACTAATTCTGTTTTCCTACATAAATTAGCAAATGTGATCAGCTTGATGGTATACAAACATCACGTAATTCAAATCATGACAATACATAGTTCAAAACATTTTTAAGTATCTTGACTATTATCTTGTGATCAGTATAATTGTGGAACAAAAATTAACAAGCTAATAAAGGCAAGCACACCACAGTTCCAGGTTATTTATAAAGAAGGCAGCAGAAAGAAATGCAAAGCAGGAACTGAGGCAATGATTGCATTAATAGAAAATTATAATGTGTGGGCTTCCATCTTGGCAAAAGCAAAGATACAAAAAGGAACCACTCAAAAGTCTCAAAAACACAAATGAAGCTGTTTTTCTACTTGATTTGAATCACGTACATACAAATGATTACAAACTATTACACAAACTTAAAGAGAACATTATGCAGGCAACCCTACCTTTCTTTTTGCTTGTGTAATGCCCTAAAGTCAAGAGAAACAAGCCATTGATAACATGTATTCAGTAAAGGTCTGTTCTTTCCAATTACAAGTCAGAGACAACTTGAAACAAGTCTTTAAAAAGCAATAGAAAAGCCAAGAGTATTGCGGATACTAGAAACATGACTTCTTAAAATATTTTTGTAACCTACAAAGGAAACTGCATTGTAAAATGTATAATAAGCCTATAATTTAGCTCTTAGATAATCTGATAACTGCAAAAGGGTTCTGTTATATGAACATTAAATCAAAAGCAAAGCTGCTGGTGGCCGTCAAGATCTGAATATGAAATGTCCCAAAAGGCTCCTGCTCAAGGCCTGATCTCCAGGGGGTGGCTCTGCTTTGGGAGGTTCTGGAAACCGATTAGCCCAGCCATGCTGGAAGCTTGTGTCACTTGGGACATGTCACTGGGAGTCTCTTAGCCCTAGACTCTTCCTGCCTGTTATGATATGTGAGCCTTGTTCTGCCACACATTCCCACCATGGCCCACAGCAATGGAGTCGGCAGACCACAGGCTGGATCTCTAAACTCTCCCCCTAACACTATTTCTCTCAGGTACTTTGTCACAGTGAAAAACCTGACTGAACACAGCAGTTGATAAAACTGTTAGCTGAAAATTTATAAGATCATGTAATAAAAGTAATTAGTAACTAAAATGCCTTATGTCACTTTAATATATTGTGGGGAATGGTGGATCCGTCCCTTTAAGCAAAAACAGCCTTACAGAAAACACCTCATTTAATACTACAACCCATTTCCCTAGTAAAGCACTCTCCTGTGCTAGAAACTAAACCCAGGGCTTGCTGAATGACAGAGCTCCAGGAAGAATCTGAGTTAATTTTGACTACACTAGTTGGCCAGATACCACACATGATCAACACTTCCCAAAAGCAAATTTAAGGGATAAATTCAAACAGACAAACACACAACTCATTAATAGAACATCTTACCTGAGTAAGATAGCGTCTATAATCTTGCCTCAATTCTTCTTTTAATTTATGTTTCTTCCGTTCATAGTCTTCTCCAAGTGGTAAACTTAATCCATAATCAATTCCTAAAAAAGAAAACAACTTAGGTAGCACATTCCTTTTCCAAGCAATTTCAGTGAAGCCCCTGCTGTAACAAAGCACGAAAGGACTGTACTCAGTTAGGCTTCATGTCTGCAAGGCATTGGTGGGCGACATAGAAACAAGGGTAATTATTTCCACTGGTGAACCCCAGCCCTCTGTTCTGCTTCCCAGAACACTGTGTTCTATGTACCTACAATAAGATAATTTTAGGTTATTATATATGCAAGGACTGTGTAAGTGTCTATTACCTTTATCCCTGTTTAGACAAATTATCATTAAGCACCTTGTTCTTCTTCTCTTCATTTGTTTTTATTGTTGCTGCTGTTCTGAAACCTATTTCCTCCAGCAAGGCTAGACTAACCAGAGTTTCCAGTGCCTCCCAAATACAATTTTTTAAATTTTTAGAAAATAAACATAATCACTTCTAAGGCTAGAGACTGGCTCAGCTGGTCAAGTATTTACCTACTTACAGGAAGTCCTGGGTTGGATCCTTAGCACTGTATAAAGTACTGTACTCCACACCTGTAATCCCAAAACTTGAGAGGGAGAGGCAAGAGGACCAGAAATTTCAGACCATCCTTGGCTGCAAAGACTTTGAGGCCAGTCTAAAGTACATTAGACCCGGTCTCAAATTAATTAATTTTAAATTAGTTATATATTGAACTAATTATAAAATAAAAATTGTTATTTCTAAAAGAAAATGCTTACAATTGCTCCAGGTACTACAGAAGAAAGAACAGATGAACTTATCAGCTGTCATAAATCTGTTTTTAGTTCCTTACAATTCAAGGAATTACGGCTCTGAGCTCTGCATGTGTCACCTGCTCTTGTTTAAGACCAAGGAACTCGGGAGGACAGGCCAAGGGTACCTATGTAAAAATGGGTGTCTACTGTTCTATACAACACTATAAACACTAATTTCTCCTGACAAAATATCTGGCCTATTTAATTCCTTGCTGACAAAGACATTAACAGGCACAGACATCCCAACACACGCTCCCACCACTCACAAGAAAGGCACCTGAAGCATCCCTGACTATCATCCCGAAAGGAAACACTTCCCTCCCGGAGAACCACCACAGAATTTAAAGGCAAGGAAAAAAACGGCAAGAGGGCTTCTATTTTGTCATTTTTTTACGCTGTGTGTGTACACACAAATGTACATACACATGCTCATGTATGGCGGTCAGAGGACAACTCTCAGGACTCGGTGCTACAAGGCTACAGTGGAGACTCCAGTAATCGAACTCAGGTCACCAAGCCTAAGCACAAGCAATTCTACCTGCTAAGCCACTTTGCTGGCCTTACTTTTCTGTTGCTGTTAACTTTTAATTTTTTAATTAGCATACAAAATACTGGCCTTCCTTCATATATGCATCCTATCATTCAGCAGAAGTATGTGCGTGGAACTATAGCGTAAGATCATGAAAACAGAACACGTTGTCCTCAACTTTGTAACACCTAGCATACAACTTATACCCTGAAATGTTTATCAAGTAATGGACAACATGAACTGGACATGGTGGCACACATGTGATGACAGCATTCAGGAGACGATGAGGAAGGCCAGAAATTACAGGTCATTCTCACCTACATAGGGAGCACAACGCCTGTCCAGGAAACATGAGACCCTCTCTCAAAAATTACATCAATTGGAAAATGAATATATAAATGATTGGCTGAGCAAGAGGAAGAAACGAGAAAGAAGCTAGGGGTAAGAATGTCATGCTCTCTGGTCTCAGCAGTTTGGCTGCAGAGAGGAAGAACTCACAGTGACTAATAACCAGTTACCTATACAGTGACATGAAGTCACAATAGACATTCTATGGTGTCGAGGACAGAATGACAGCAGTTCTGAAAGGCTGATACCTTCCTAAAGGCCCAGCTTGACCAGGCCAAAAACAAGCAACCCGTGCCTTCCTGCAAGTTATCTTCTTACCGTGTCTTTTACTACAATTTTGAATTCTAGAAGAACTGGAAGACAAACATGAAATTGTGTACATTTATAAATTACTAAGCCTATTAAGTTCAACTATTAAGAGTGTTTGATCTTCACAAACCTAGGTACTCCCAAGCTGAAGCGCATCAGAGACTCCAGGTTTAAGGTTTGCCTGGAGCTAGAGTGGGCCTGAGCACAGCCTAGGTATTTATGAGACCCTGGCTCAGAAACTCAAGAGGTTTAGGGATGGAACTCAGTGCTAGAGAATTCTAGTCTAATAGGCAAAAAGCCCTGGATCCTATCCCCAGGACTGCAAAGGGAAAGTATACCTGGTTTCCACTACTGATTCAAATACTATTTGTAACACTGGCTCAGTAATCAGTCATAGAGAATGCTTCCTGTATTATTAGTAAATCTGTTATAACCTTGGAATGGTGGTCCTTTTAATTTCAGCATTCAAAAGGCAGAGGCAGTTGATCTCTGTAAGTCTGAGGCCTGCCTAGTCTATACAACAATTTCTAAGCCAAGAAAAGATAAACAGTTTACCTTATCTCAAAAATAAATTAATTAATTAAAAATGAATGAATGAATGAATGAGTAAATAAGTTTTAGGTTTAGTCAGTACTAACCACCATCTAACTCCTTTTGTCATCTGTAATAAAATCTTACATTGCCAGAAGTGGGTCATAAAAACGAAGGGTCTGCTGAGACCAATCAATGTGTAAAAGTGCACGCCTCGCAAGCCTGACCTGAGTTCAGTGTCTGGAACCCACAGGAGGAAAGAGCCTACTCCAGTAAGCTGTCTGCCCTCCAGAGCCCCTGTCATACCTACACCCACATCCACACCCACACACACCACACACACAATGATAGTAATAAAGGAAAATATAAGTAAGTAGAATTAATGGTACAGAACAACTTAGATATTCTACTCATTTCCATAAAGTAGTGACAGTGACACTTAAACTTGAGCTAAGAAACAGTGAGACTTACTTAGCTGTTGTCCCTGATGATTCTAGTGGCAAGAAAGTGCTAGTGTCAGTTCAAGTGATGTCACTTCAAATAAGCACCAGTGACACTGGAGGCTAACATCATGCTTCAGGGCCAACAATCAACAAGTATTAGACTTCTGTGAATAGTTGTGGGATTAAAAAAAATATTTAAACCTAAAGTATACAACCACTTTTAAATTAATTTGCCTTCTAAGAAAGTACTCAAAATAAACACTGTTCAAATTCCCATAGAGCATTTACTTCCTTTCATGTTAACAACCAAGATAAATTATAGGGGGTGATTCCAAGCCTCTGCAGAAGGTGGCATATGAAGACATGAACTCCAAAGTCTCAGCTACAGAGGTGTTCCTGCGATGAGCCACTGGACTAACAACCCAGGATGGAGAGCGCCAGCATCGCATCTGCAGTAAGGTAACCAACAATGAGTGTGCCACAAGAAATAACTGAGGGTTGCTGGTTGGCATCGGTAACCTTCCTTTGCTAATCTAAATCTTTATAGCCCCACCATTTTGCCATAATCTGAAATTTAGACCAATATAAAATTCTTCTGCCACTCCTTTGCTTGTATTCTTTTTAAGTGACAAAACATGTACATTGTCTTTTGAATAATATTTCTTTTCCAAACTGCCATATTTTGAATTTTGTTTTTAAAGTCAGTCAGCCATGTTAAAATCGGCCAAGCATAGAGAAGTTCATCAATGGTCCCAAGACAAAGCACAAGTTCAACACCAGCAATGCAGTAAGACCCTCAAAAATGTAAGAACAAAGTCAAACCATGTAGGTTCTATGAACAATCATAAAATCACTTGACTTTATTCAGCACACTGTAATCCTTTTGCTTTGTATATTTCCAAATTAGTAACTTCAGAACATAGGTAGGTAGGTAGGTAGGTACATATAAATCATTTATATTGGAACCTGAAGTGCTGACTTGTGGCATTTTTAAGAATCAGGGATTGTTGAAGGAGGTTTCTGTAGGGCCTAGTCCCGCAATAAACACACAGAAACTGTATTAATTGCAATACTGTTTGGCCAATAGCTTAAGCGTATTTCTGGCTAACTCTTATATCTTAAATTAACCCATTTTTATTAATCAGTATATCATCACATGACTGTGGCTTACCAGCAAGGTTCCAGTGGGCTCCAGTGGAGGAGTCTCCTGCGGGCAGCTACATGGCTTCTCATTGACTCCACCTACTCTCTATATATATCTCTTCCATCCTGGCTATATTCTGTTAAGCCATTGGCCAANCCAATAGCTTAAGCGTATTTCTGGCTAACTCTTATATCTTAAATTAACCCATTTTTATTAATCAGTATATCATCACATGACTGTGGCTTACCAGCAAGGTTCCAGTGGGCTCCAGTGGAGGAGTCTCCTGCGGGCAGCTACATGGCTTCTCATTGACTCCACCTACTCTCTATATATATCTCTTCCATCCTGGCTATATTCTGTTAAGCCATTGGCCAAAAGCAGCTTCTTTATTAACCAATAAAAGCAACACATATACAGAAGGACTTCCCACACCAAGCATGATTTCTAAAAATGTCAGCTAAAAATCACCCATGGACTTCAGATACACAATGCATTCCTGTTCAGGGCTTGGGAACTAGAAAGGAACTAGAAAGGACAAGAGAACGCTGAGAGTGTCCTAAAAGCACCTCAAGCTTGAGAACTGAGCAGAATCCACAGCAGGTGGAACAACTATACTTTGTTATAGTAAAGAGATGAAAACCAAAGTTAGCAATAGGAAGAGGAGTATGCAGCTAAATAAAGCAGAAACCGGGCACTAGCTGTGAAGGGCTCCTCCCAGACGGGGTCACATACAACGCAGTTGTGACCACACACATAAGTGCTATTCCCAGGAAGCTTTTAGAGAATCAATGCCCAAGAGTTTATAAAAATCACCAGGAGTCCAGGTTGCCCAAGAGAAAGAAAATAGCATGCATGGGTTAGACACACATGGGGGCACAACGGGCCATTCTCATCATTTACCAGTAGTTTTACCCTAGTGTGGTTAAGTTCAAGCCCAGGCCAACCTTACAAGAAAACTTTCTAAAGACAAGCAGTTCAAGGTCAACGATGTCAACAGTTTTCTGCACAAGGAGGGACTAGGAACAGAAGAGAAAAAACAAAAGTGGGCCTACCATGCCAAGTGAAAACAGATCATGGAAGAAGTGAGAAAATACTTCATAAACATGATAATGTTTTTTAATTAAATTTCAGAAACAACCATTAAATGCGGTTGTGTTTGGGTTATTAGTGACTTGAACTCTGTGGTTGAGCAATAAAACAGAAAGCCTGATTAAACCTGAAGAGGGGAATTAGAGACAGAAAACATAAACAATTCTTTAAAAGTTTTGCTGTAACAGAGCATCAACTCCAAATGGATTACAGACCTGATACCCTGATCCTGTCAGAGGAAAAAACAGGGAATGTGTGAAGTTGGGATTTTTTTTCTTTGGGCCACCAACCAATTCCCAAAAACAGACTGAGGGAGACTTGTTATTAATTATGAATGCTTGGCCTAGCTTAGGCTTGTCTTAGACCTTTTAACTTAATTTAACCTGTTTCTGTTCATCTACGTTTTACCTCATGGCTTTTTACCTTTCTTTCATTCTGTATGTCCTATTTTCCTGCTTCCTCTATGCTGGCTGGCTGGCAGGCGGGCCGGCCCCTGGCAGCTCCCTATTGTCTCTTCTTCTTTCTCCTTTTTTCCTCTAGAGCCCAAATTCCTCCTCCTACTTACTCTCCATTCCCAGAAGTCCCACCTATACCTCCTTCCTTGCTATTGGCCATTCAGCTTTTTATTAGATCAAACAGATGTCGTAGGCAGGCAAGGTAAAACAGCAACACATCTTTACACAGCTAAAGAAATGCATCACATATTTGCATAGTTAACAAATATTCCACAACAAATATGCTTCAACTTTATCCACAGAGGATATTATCTGCAGAAAAATAGTACCTGCTGGACATGACAGCACCATTACACACACAAAGTCACAGCAGCTATAACTGCATATACAAAATCAAGATCCAAACCAAAATGGGTGGGCAGGACCACACAGAAATCTACCCTAGCTGAGGAGTTATTGACAGCTGCCAAGTGCTAGATGATGTGCTAGATTTCCTCTCGGATGTGGCCCCTCGGGTGCTACACGGCCCTTGACCCACACACATACAGATAGCACTAAGTGGATTTAGTGGATTTTTCAAAAGAGAACATAGAGTTGGGAGGGGAAAGTGACGGAGGCGATAGAGTAGGAAATGGAGGGGAGAGTGGAGGAGGCTGACTCAATCAAAACACACTGTATACATATATGAAATTTAAAAAAAATCAGTAAATTTTTTAAATAACTGTGGCTATTTAAGTTTTATTCACTCAAATTCAGCTGTATAGGTGACACACACAAAAGATTGGATTTCACTATTAGAGGCTTTGCCAAAGACATAAGAAAAGCAAGATGAAATCATGTAAGGAATTCTATGAACTGGGCCATGGAATTAAGTTGTTTTGGTCAGAATATGACCAAAAGCAACTTGGAAGAGGAAAGAGTTCCTGTTCACACTTCCAGGTAACTATCTCTGAGAAGGAAGTCAGTGCAGAAACTCCAACAGGAGCTGACTCCTGTCCAGCTGGCTTTCTTTCACAGCCCATGCCCACAGTGGGCTGGGACTTCTCACGTCAATCAACACAGGCAATTCCTAAGACATTGGCCACAGGCATATCTGAGCAAGGCAATTCCTCAACTGAAGTTCCCTCTTCCCAGGAAACTCTAGGTTATGTAAAACGAATGATAAAAACTAGCCAGCACAATATGTTCTATTGTTTTTCTGGTTTATTTAGAGCCTGGGTCTCATGCAGCCAAGGCTGGCCTGAAACTCTCTATATAGGCAAGGACAATCTTGAACTCTCGTCCTGTTTCTACCCTCTTGGTGCTGTGGTAAAACACTGCCTCTACTTACCTAGCAGTAAAATTTTAAGCTATTTGAGTAAAGTCATGAATTTTTACAGATTTGCAATCTTTCCAGTTAATTCATGCCCACATAGATAGTTAGACATGTACACAATAATTATTTTTCAAATAAATAGATCTCAAATGATCAATTGATATATTTCAAGGTTTTAGAAAAATGAGAACAATCCAAACTGAGAAACAGTAGATAATAATAATAAAAAGCCACATGTAAATTAGTGAAATAAAGACTAAAAAAATAATACACAGACTTGAGCAAGAAAAGACTTGGTTCTTTAAAAAAGAAAATGAAACTGACAAATCCCTAGCCAATTTAACCAAAACAGAGAAAAGAATCAAGTTAATAAAATTACAGATGATAAAGTAGAGGTTACTATGGTATGGATTCCAATGAAATTGAGTCACTAGGATGTTTTATGAAAAAAAACATTTTCACAAAAAGCTGAAAAATCTGTAAAGAAAAAAAAGTGTATAAATTCCAACACCCAGATGACCTGCCAAACCTAAATCAAAATACAACTTAATTAAATCTATAATAAGAGACATTCTCAATGAAGAGTCCACAACCAAATAATTTCACTACCAAACTCTGCCAAGCTGATAACAACGCCCCTCAAACTTTCCCCTAAGACAGAAACAGAAGGAACAGTATGAAACTCATTTTTTGAAGGCAGTATTACCCTGATGCCAAAATCAGTTAGGAACACAAAAGAAAACTACGGATCAATTTTCCTGATGAGCATGGATATAAACATTCTTGCAAATAAAACTCAAGAACACATTAAGATCATATATACCAGGACTGGGCTGATTAGTTTCTCATCAAGTTGATGTAAGCTAGAGTCATCTGTGAAGAGGGTATCTAAATTGAGAAAATGTATCTATCAGACTGGCCTGAAGTCTGTGGGGCATTTACTTGATTAATAACTGATGTGGGAGGTGCCACCCCTGGAAAATGGTCCTGTGTTATGATATGTTATAATAATCTTTTTGTACACTGTGAAGATGTGTCTCTGTCAAGGCACCTTCTGATTAGTTTAATAGAGTTGAACGGCCAATAGCTAGGCAGAAGAGGATAGTCAGACTTCAGGGAAGAGACAGAAACTCTGGGTTAAAAATCTGAGTGGGGAATTTGCAATCCAGAAACTGGAGCAAGTGGGATGCAGGGTACTGAGCAGAGGTAAGGAGCCACGTGGCAGAACATAGATTAATAGAACAAGCTAAAGTTGTAAGAGCTAGTTGGGAACAAGCCTAAGCTAAAGTCAAGCTTTCATAATTAATAAGAAGTCTCCATGTCATTATTTGGAGTTGGCAGTCCAAAGTCCTGGGTTAACAAGCCAAGCTGAAGAAGCCATCGAGAGGATGACGCCAGTATTACTCCTTCAGGATTCTGCTTCAGTTTCTGCCTCCAGTTCCTTCCCATCAGGGTGAACTATAAGCTGTATGTAGACTGAAAAAACCTCTCTTCCTCCTCAGGTTGCTTTATTTCAGCAATAGAAAGCAATCTAGGACAATGACCAATCTGATTTCATTTCAGGGATGCAAGGTGAGTTCAACATATACAGATCCTAAATGTAATTCAACATATTAATTGACTTAAGGACAGAAATTATATAACCACCTCCATCAATGCAGTAAGGGCTTTTTCAAAGTTCAACATCCCTTGAAAATAAAAAGCCCTAAAGAAATTAGGAATAGAAACAACAGGTCTCAACATAAGGAAACTTTAAGATACTGAATAAAGAAAATTAAAATACCCAACACTATTGTGGAAAATGGCTGTATTACCCAAACCATCTACTGATGTAGAATATTATTTTTAGGTGTGTGACTTTTGTTTATGCTTCATTTGTTTAACTCTGTGAAGCTGTGTTACTGTGCCTGTCTAAAACACCTGATGGTCTAATAAGGAGCAGAACAGCCAATAGTGAGGCAGGAGCAAGGATATGCGGGGCTGGCAGGCAGAGAGAATAAACAGAAGGAGTAATCTAGAAAAGAAAGAGGAGCAAGTGACATCAGGAGAGGAGGACATCAGGGGCCCCAGCGGCCAGCCACTCAGCCACCCAGCCAGACACGGAACATGAAGGAAAGTAAGATATACTGAAGAGAAGGTAAAAGCCCAGAGACAAAAGGTAGATGGCATAATTTAAGAAAAGCTGGCTAGCAACAAACCAGACTAAGAGCGGGCATTTATAAGTAATAACATGCCTCCGTGTGTGATTTATTTGGGAGCTAAGTGACTTATTTGGCGGGCCCCCAAAAGAGAAAACAGCCAAAAGAGTAAAGAGTCAAAAAGCAGAAAAATACCAACAACTACAATCTACAGATTCAATGCGATCCATACCAAACCTAAAGACATTGTCTCAGGAAAACAAAGTTAAAAATCATATTGAAAGGAAAAGGTCTCAAATAGCTAAAACGATCCTTAGTAGAAAAAGTCATGTTGGAAGAATATAAAACCTGATCTTAAATTATAGTACTGAGCATGGCAGTGGCAGCCACTCTTTAATCACAAACTCCTGCAGAGGCAGGCAGATTTCTGTTGAGTTCAAGGCCAGCTAGGTCTACATCACAAGTTTCTGGAGGGTCAAGGCTACACAGAGAAACCCTGTCTCAGGGAAGGGAAGGGAAAAGGGAAGGAGAGAGAGAGAGAAGAAAAAGGAAAAAATTATTTTACTGAGCCATAGTAACAAAAGTGGCACAAAAACAGACTTATAGGAGCTGAAGAAATTGCTCAACAATAAAGTACCTGCCTTACCAGCATAAGGGGAAAAAAGGGCAATGAGCACCTGATATCCAACACAGAAGAAGCAGAGAAATAAGAATCCTTCAGGTTTGCTACCCAGTCACTAGTCAAATCAGCAGGCTCCATTCAGTGAGAGTCCCCATCTAAATAAAAATATGATAAAGAGGAACGGAGAGATGGATCAGTAGGTAAGAGTACTTGCTGCTCTTCCAGAGGACCCAAGTTTAGTTCCCAGCACCCACGTCAACAGCTCCCAACTGCCTATAGCTTCAGCCTGGGGGGAACTGACCCATTTTTTTGGCCTCCACAGTTCCACAGGAGTCTGCACACACAGCATATGTAAACACATAAAATTTAAAAACCAAATTTTGTGAGATTATTTGTTAGGTGTGATAGTACATGACTTTAATCCCAGCACTCAAAAGACAGAGGCAGGTGGGCTATATAGTAAGAGCCTGCCTTCCAAAAAGGGGGGGGGAAGGTAAAGAATAATAAACTGTAGCAGTTGCATACATGCAAGCATGAATGCATAGGCACACACAAACACACAGGGGGATGAGGCACAACACAACAATGGACTAGAATAGAGCACCCAAAAATGAATCCATATAACTGCAACTACCTAATTTTTGACAAAGCTGTTAACACACACACACACACTGGAGAAAGGGCAGCCTCTTTAACAACTGGTGCTGGTAAAATCAGGTTTTCACACATAGACAAATGAAACCAAATCCACCTCTCTCATCCTGCACAAAGAAATCAATTTAAAAATGGATCAGAGACCTTAATATATGACCTGGAACACTGAAGTCTAAAGGAAAGCATAGGAAAAACACATCAAGACAGAGCACAGGCAAGAATTTCCTACACACGACTACTCCAATAGCTCAGAAATAATCCAACAAGTGGCAAATGGGATGACATGGGATCGCAAAACTACTGCACAGGCAAGAAAGTAATCACCAGAGCGACCAGACAGCCTACAGAAGGAAGAAACCTTTGCCAATGACACACCAAAGGATGTGAAAACGTAAACCCATCAAAAGAGCAGATCATCTAATCAATAAATGGGTTAATAAACTGAAAAGATAATTCCCGAAAGAAGCAATAAAAGCAGCCAATAATTCAAGAAACAGTGAGATGGTTCAGCAAGTAAAAATCCCTTACCCAAAAAGTCTGATGACATTCTTCAGTTCCTGGATCCCATGGGGAAGGAGAATTCCATCTAGTGAAAACAGTCCCTGATCTTCACACAGATGCCCAGAGTCTCATGTCCATATTTCATACACACACTAATAAATGTTAAAACCAAGGAGAAGATGTGTTGAGGGGCCAGTTATATAGTTCAGTGGGTAAAGGCATCTGCTCCCAGGCCTGACAGCCTCCATTTAACTCCATTCAATGAAAGGAAGGAGAACTGACTTCCACAAGTTGTTCTCTGACCTCCATAAGGTTGCCACCTCCAAATAATAAATAAGTATAATGTATTCTTAAAAGATGTGTTCAACTATAAGGTTAAGGGAGCAAAGGGAGAGCGATGGGGGAGGGGCAGATAAAAACAAATATAGTAACATATATGTGCATATATAAAGACTCCATAATAAAAATCATCACCTGTATACTAATGTAAACTTAATTTAAAAAAATAGAAATCTATGTGAAAACTACTGATGTGCTGACCTTCACAAGACTTATCAAAATATTAGTTACTGCTTCCTGAGGACCAGCCTCCAGCAGCGCAGGGCTTGAAAGGAGCCCAAGGAGTCAGTGCACTAGACTTTTCTATCTGAGGGGGTTGGGGAAAAGACACACACTCTCTCGATGGTTTCCTTCAGATCTTTTCTTTATTTTTCTTTAGTATTCTCCATTCTCTATTTTTATCTCTGTCCAGAAATGTCCCTTCTGTCTCTCTTGGGGTTTCTAATTCCCTCATTCTTGATGTTTTCCTCTCCCAACTCTCTCATTCTTAATGTTTTTCTTCTAATTCATTTTAACTCTGCCTTTATTCTTTCCCTTTCAGCTTACATATCCCAGCAAAATTTTTCAGGCAATATAAAAATTACAATATGGTCATATTTTGGTTTTCAAGTGAATGATTACAATGAATACTAGTGAAAAACAGCATGTTTTGCATATCCCTTACACGATTAAACATTTTATGTATTACAGGTGAAAAACAAATTTTTCAAGAACACACATATACATTCACACCCAAGTAACTTGTTATAGATTAACAATGTGTAAGTAAGCAAGATACTCTTTTCCTGGCAGGCTGTGTTTTTCAGTGACAAAAAAAGAACCAATCACTTTATTACTTATCTCAAAAGGTAAGCTTATAAGAAATCTTAAAGGAATCACAAATCTAAACTTTCATATATGAAAAAGAACCAGTCAGCTCTACTTTAAATCTTGAGGGTGCATACCCACTCATCAATAGTTTCTTTTATGAGGAGATTGAGCACAGAAATGGGCATAAGGAATTAATCATCACCTTTGGTCATCAACCAGCCCTAGCTACATCAGTCAATGATAATTGGGGGCTTTGTCTTGTTCCCTGACCTAAACGAGTTCCTCATTCAATTATGTGTCTTTCTAAAACTTTAAATTATCTTCTTGGGTTTTTTTTAACCTCAAAGCTATTATCAAAATATCTGATCTAACATGAAGTTATTTTAAGGTTTTCATTCAGCAAATGATGCACACCAAAACCTATGACTGCATCTTTCAGCATGAAGATTAAAGGAGCTCAAGCCACCCTGGCCCTGGAACTCAACTGTTTTTCTTAATCATTAACTGGACCTTGTATTTATTTTATTCATCAAAACTCTGTATAAGCTAACACTATTATTATCAATTAGACAGTACAGTTTAGGAAGGAATCATCTTCATAATAATCCACAGGTAAAAATGCCCAGTAGAACAGGATATTTCCATGAGATAAACATACTACATTACAGGCAGTGGGGATCTCCCGCATGCATTCACATCATGCCAGATACCAGAGAAAGATGGTATCCGCAAACATGTGAAGACACGGCAGAAGCAAAGACATACTGGAGTCTGTGGTCTCAGGGCCTTGTCTAGCCAAAATTCATCCATCAGAGATTTGCCTCCTGGTGGTCTAACACCTCGAATTTCTTCCCTCGGCCCCCACCCGAGACAGGGCTTCTCAGTAGCTATGGAGCCTGTCCTGGAACTAGCTCTTGTAGGCTGGTCTCGAATTTACAGAGATCTGCCTGCCTCTGCCTCACAAGTGCTGGGATTAAAGTCATATGCCACCACCACCCAGCTTTGATTCCTCAAGATTTTCTACACAATGAATCATGCCATCTGCAAATAAAGGTAATTTTACTTCTGAGTTCTCTAAATCACTCTCAAGAATTACCAAAGTAGTTTCTCCAAAAACAATATAGCCAGTTGGGGAAAATGAGAATCATCTGTGGACTTCTGAACTTAAACCTGGTATCCAGTGTCAGGAATGGTTCCAAACTCTCAAGCTTTCTGCTTCAGTCTCCCAAGCAAGTATATACTGCCGCACCGATCTTACTTTTCTGTTTGGCTTGGGAAGAGGCAGTGAAAGGAAAGGGAGGGGGAAGTGAGGGAAGAGAAAGAGTATATGTATGTGTGCGCACGAGAGAGAGAGAGAGAGAGAGAGAGAGAGAGAGAGAGAGAGATAGTGATAGTTACAGGGTTGGAACCCAGGTCTCTGTAAATGTGTGACACACTCTCTGCCACTGTTACACTGTGACCTTTGTGGAGGACACTCTTGTGGCAAATTCGCCTCTTAAACACTGAAGTTTATCTAATCCAAATCTAGGGACTTGGTTTCAGAAGACATAACACTACCTTAAATCTTTTTATGGGATGTAAAATGGAAAGTAACAATATTATCCATGTATATCATTATCTTAAAGAAATGAACTCACAAAATTATAAAATTTTGTGTTACTTGCTATTTGTACATTAAGACATCAATAGTTTTAACTGGCAAAAATGAGTATTTGTGGTTTATATATATATTATTTCTGATTATTACTACTATATTTAACTATGCTCTCATAAACTTTAAGTAGATAAAGCAATTCCAAACTGACCTGTATTAGATGAGACTCTAAGATCCCCTACACAGTGAGACATCTGAGGCAGCTTCTCCTCACTGTTCGTCACTGTACACAAATCCTGTTCCTACCTGTCTCGCCCAATAAACAAGATAAACTGGTGCTGGCTAGTTTTATGTCAATCCGACCCAAGTTAAAGTCATCTGAGAGGAGGAAACCACAGTTGAAAAGAATGCCTCCATAAGATCAGGCCTGTAGAGCATTTTCTTAATTAATGGGGAGGGCACAGCCCACTGTGGGTAGGCCTACCCTTGGGCTAGTTGTCCTGAGTTCTACAAGAAAGGAGGCTGAGCAAGCCGTGAGGAGCAAGCCAGTAAGCAACCCTCCCTGCATCAGCTCCTGCCTCCACGTTCTTCATCTGCTTGAGTTGCTGCCTTAGCTCCCTCACTGGACTGTGATTCAGGAAATGTAAGCCAAATAAACCCTTTCCTCCCAAAGTGTTTTTGGTCATTGTATTTTATAACAGCAATAGTAACCCTAGCCAAGACAAATTTGTATAGCATTCGTTAGTAATATTCAGTGTAAATCAAATATAGTTTTTTCAGTTGAAAAATCTTAAAAGTTCCCATGAAATTAAATTCTACATTCCCAAGAGAACTGACTTTTTTTAGAATGAGAACATTCATTCATTCATTCAAAATTATTTTTTCCAAGCCAAGAACATGCCAAGCATTGTGCCAGCTAGCAGAAACACAGTGTCACAGCAGAAATGTTCACCCCAACCCAACAGTGAAAGCTAAAATTAGACCAGGAGATGAGAAGCCACTCTAGAGTTTGAAACAGATTAACATATCAGAGTCGTTTCTGGAAGAGATACCAAACAGCATCAGAGACGTAACACAGCTGCACAAAAGAAAGAACACGGGAAGGTTAGCGCACCACTGAGAGTGGAAGCCTGCCGGCAAGAGTACCAGTGGGATTAGAGAAACGAGAACTCACTCGACATCAGGAATTTTAGTCTATTAAAAGCCACTGCACCTTCCTAATTATCTGATGTAACAAGCAAAGGAAAGCGGGAGTCAAGAATGAGGAAGCAGCTTGCTAAGACGGCAAGAACCAGAAACCTTAAGAGGCCATGATATCCACACAGAAGCATCCCAGAGGAAGCAAGACATTCATAATAGTGGGGTAGAAATAAGATTCAGAAGAAACTGAGATTTGAGTACAGATTTTCAAATAAGATTTATACTATCCAAAAAGAAAAAAAGCCTATGAGTGGATGCAGTCACTCGGGGCGTTATGAAGCAAAAGGAACAGCCTCAGAACTCCAAGTCACTCCAATTTGAGAACAGAGAGAGGCTACTGAATATTATATTTTAGAATATTACTCGTACGTAAGGGCATAGAATAACTCCCTTGCAGAAGACATAAAACACAAGATAACATTATTATTTATGGCCCAATTACATGTCAATTGTCTTTTCATACATATTCAACTACTGTCCATAACATCCCTGGGAGACAATGTCTACACTGTAGGAAAAAACCAAGCATGCCACATCACAAAGCATGGCAGCCCAATCAGCCAAGCTGTAAGCCCAGAATTTCAGTGATTCTACCTGACTATAAGGACTTAGTATTTAAAATAATCTACTATTAAATTTTTTAATTATTCCTTAGAATTTTAATTTATACAAATTTCAAATGAGAAAATAATCCAACTTATTTTATACTTATATCTTTAATTTTATTGTATGAATGTTTTGTCTGCACATGTGTGTGTTCACTATGTGGTACCAGAGGACGTCAGCAGAGGGCATCGGATCTCTGAAACAGGATTTACAGGCAGGCAGCTATAAGTCACTAAATGGGTGCTGGGAATTGAACCTGAGTCCTCTGCAAGAGCAGCCAATGCTCTTAACCACTGAGACATCTCTCCAGTCCCTAATATTATCCAACTTACTTCATAAAGAAACTAATGAGTTTAGAGATTAAGAAAATTTACTAAAATGTAATAGCTCATGTCCCTAAAGTTGCATATTGGCTAATAATTTGCAAGAATCAAACTTGAATAACCTATATTTGATACTGATAATATAGCAATCACTTTAAGTTGTTTTTCTAATAAAGAAATAAAGAGCCCTTTAACTACTCTGTCTCTTAGCTAGCCTCCCTTCCTATCCGGTGACATACTAAAAGCAGGCAGTAACAGACTACACTGTGACCACGAACCAGACCAGTGAAAACAGGGGCTGAACCAATGAACTCACCGTATGACTTGCTTTTGTGGACACATTTCAACCACCACTGATGAATCACACAAGATACATATTATTGACAATATTCATGTGTTTTAAAATTAAAAATTTATCAACAAGCTAGTATTTTCTAAAAAGTTTCCAAATACTTCATACCAAGGCATAATTTTAAAAATAAGTATGGCTGAAGTACTAACTTTATAGTTCCAATCTGGTCATCAACAATAAAAGAATGGTCTTTGGGCCACGGAGCTTGCCATGTAAGCGTGAGGCCCTGAGTTCAATCCCTAGCAGCTATGTAGAAAACTGGGTATGGTGCTTGCTTGGAATCCAAAAAGAAATAAGCGGAACCCAATCTCTGGAGCATGGCCAGCAAGCACAGTCTAATTGCCAAGCTCAGTTCCCGGTCAGGGAGCCTGTCTCAAAAAGTGGGTCTCTCAGCTTGGTAGTAGTGGCACACGTCTTTAATCCCAGCACTCAGGAGGCAGAGGCAGCCAGATCTCTGTGAGCTCAAGGCCATCCTGGACTATATAAGAGCTAGTGCCAGGCTCCAAAGTTACACATAGAAACCATGTCTCAAAAAAAAAAGTGGATCTCTCCTGAGAACCCCATCCAAGAATAGCGCCTCTGGTCTCCATGTGGACATGTACCCATGAACATACATACACACACAAAAAGAGATCCTGAGTAACTTTTCATATACCTTATACTTCCTTGATTCTTATTAAAATTATTTATTTGTATATGTATGTGCACACCACGTGGGTCCTGGGGATGAAACTCAGTCTTGGTGGCAAGCATCTTTACCAGGTGAGTCATCTTGCCAGATACTGCAAATTTGAAACAAAGTGAGTCTACCATTTTTAATCATCAAAAAGCAGACTCTCTCATGTACACACAAAATACACTCAAAACTTTTTTAAATTTGTTACTCATTTTCAGTATGTCACACATTTTCTAATATTATTTCCATCAATCACAACCAGACAATATCAATGAAATGGGTACAAAGTTCTCCGAGTTACATTTCATATGTAGTCTGTATTGCCACATGTAAGATTCCAAAATAAAGGTCCAAAGACATCTTTTTGTCCTGAAGAAACCTCTTTCACCATGCCCTGCTAAGGATATCTTAAAATCAATTCCACACACGGAGTACCATACCTAAGGATCCCTTGGGCTGCTGGCTGTTTGGTGGTATGTTCTCCTTAGCCATAGAAATTAATAGCTTACTGTTTTCAGAGAGTTTCTCTGCCGCCTTTCCCTGAAAAAGACATGATATTTACAAATCAAAGGGGGACACCACAAAATGTACAATTTATCTCAATACTCAATGTACCAAATAACTTAGAAAAAAACATACACAGCAGAGAGACTGAAGTAAAGTTTGAGAAATTAATCAAAATTATTTACATATATAACAGCTGTTCTGATACTTAACTCATTATCTTAGAAATAAGAGTCTCTATGAAATGCCAGGCACTGTGCCAACACTAGAAGCATAAGAGTACAAACAAAATTGAAAGCTTCTGTTATAGAGTTTAGTGTCCACTGCTGGGGGGACACAAAAGAAGTAATACTTAGTTAGAGCACATGATGTGTAAAGAGAGGGGCTAGGAGACAGCTCAGTCAGTAAAGTGTGCTCTCTGCCAGTCTGAGGACAGGAGTCTGGATTCCCAACACCCATGTGGAAGCCAGGCCCAGAGCATGTCTATAACAGAGACACACATAGAGATCTTGAAGTTCACTAGCCAGGCAGCACAGCAAATTCTAGAAACTCCAGGTTAAGTGAGGGGTCCCCATCTCAAAAAAGAAGGTGGCAGCAATTGAGGAAGACTTCCTTCCACAATCAGGCTTCCTTCCACACACTCTCAAACCTACATGCACACATGGATATATCCGCGAGAACATATTCATATCCCCCTTCTCTGACAGGGAGGGTCTATGAAGACAAATGATAGAGCGGGATTAAAGACCCAGAAATGCCGAGGGAAGGACTGTAGGGCCTCAACAAGCAGTGACTCTTGACCTCACACATAAAAATCTTTTAATAAAGCTGTAAAATGCTCAAACATGCAAACTCATCCTCAGTATCAAATAACTATGAGCATACCATGCCACTGGGTGAGGGTACCAATTTGAATCCATCCCTGGGTCTACAGAACTATGAGTATATGCTGCCCTGGGTGAGAGTACCAACCTGAATCCATCCCTCTACCTGAACTATGAACATGCCTTGCAAAGCTGG
>LOJH01000165.1:61531-91832 GCA_001685095.1 Ellobius talpinus | reverse complement strand
CTGTCCTGGAGCTAGCTCTTGTAGACCAGGCTGGCCTCGAACTCACAGAGATCTGCCTCCATCTGCTTCCTGAGTGCTGAGATTAAAGGCGTACATGCATCACCAATGCCACCATCACCCTGCTCATCTTTTCTTAAGGAAAGTTAAAAAAAAATCCCCAAGGCAATGAATGACTCTGTTGTGTTGTTGCTGATTAAGCAGCTGTGTTTCTACAGAACTTATATAGCATAAAATTCTTTCTCTTCTTTCATCTTCTCATCATGGGTTTGTTTTCCTAGTTATAACATTCAGTCGTTTTGTATTTAATATAAAAACAATGGGATTGTGCCTTATTTTAAATTATAGAGTAGCAGCAACCCATCATAGACAGATAAATATAAGATTTGCAAATTCAAATCAACATAAAGCAGTGGAGTGCCTGAAACCAGCCCAAGCATTCCTACAGAACTTATGAGTTAATGGGAAAATTATACTTCCTTGACGTGTGTCATCAGTATTTTGTCCTTTATTTTAATTTAATTTAATTTCAGTCTTTCAGTCTTTTGTTTTCACTAAATGGAGTTCTGGCCTATTTTTATATGGCTGTCCTGTGCAGCCCAACTATGCTTTGGTCTGGTTTTGGTTACACTTCTGTAACAGGAGCCTGCACATTGGTTTTCCTGCCGCCCAGACCCAAATAATCATACAGAAACTATGTTATTCACAATATTTTTTTGGCTGATGGCTCAGGCATATTTCTAGCTAGCTCTTACATCTTAAATTAGCCCATTATTAATCTTTGCATCACCACGAGACTGTGGCCTACTGGTAAGGTTCTGGTGTCTTTCTCTTTCGGCAGTTAAGTGACATCTGCCTGGCTCCACCTTCTTTCTCCCTACATTCAGTTTAGTTTTCCCACCTACCTATATTCTGCCCTGCCATAGGCCAAAGCAGCTTCTTTATTAACCAATGGTAATAAAACATATTCATGGCATACAAAGGAGAATCCCACATCATACTTCATGCTAGATTTAAGTTTTGTCTGCCTTATAGCTATTTGATTCAGTAGTTTCCCCCTCTCCCTCTTCTGAAACTGTGATGTTTCAACACATTTTAAATTGTCTTCTAGATTGTCAATATTGCCTTCAGTTTTTTCAGTTATTTTAAAGTATGTCTTCTTGTTTACTCCTATATATTTTCATTAACATATCATGTGGTTAGATGAACTAGATAGTTACCCTCTATTTTATAGATGCTGCAGTAAGGACAAGCAAGTGACTGTATTTCCCCTAAGCAAAATGTTAATCCAAATTTTTATTGCAAAATGTGTCTCACTTATATTGAAGTACCTAACCTTTTGTACTCTCTACTACTCCTGTCATGTGCTGAGCACATGGTAGGCATTCGTGCAGAACAGATCTGTTGGCCTGTAAGGCATTTGGCAGTTAGAATATCCACATGAGATTTGACTCTTGAATATGTTCTTTTCATTCACAGAAATGTTCCTTTCAGTTTCTTGATATTATAAAGATTAAGGTAGTCTCATGTACACAGACATTTTTTCTAAGGGGAATGGGATGAACAGGAAATGCTGCAAGCTTCCACTTGGGAACCCACTCTAGGTGAGGGTGCTTCAGGAGAGAGCTTGAGACCTGAGACCAGTGTCTGTGCCGTAAGCTCCTTTGAAGGTGTGGCAGGCCCAGAAGATGATACTGTTGGAAGTTCCAAAAGGTCCTTTAAAGCCTTGGCCAACAGCTAGTGCTGACAGGCAGGCATGTGTGAATTCATCAGTGGTCTAGGAAACTTGAAGGTCACCAGAGCCTTGTGTAGGCAATCTCGAAGTTTCCTTGCTCAAGGGAATCAGTACAGAGGCTTGAGATGTTGTGTTGGGGCATTGCAGTGAGATCTTGGGGGCCATCTTCAGTTTTGTGTTATTCAGGTTACCAGGGCTCACAGCTTAGGATTGGTTCATTAGCATATCAGAACCTACCTAAGGCTTGTCTTATATCAGAGCTGCCTTGAAGCTGGCTTCTAGTTTGCAAGCATTATTCCAAATCACACAATATGGTTTCACTTATGTTCCTAACAGTATTTTTTATTGGTTTGTTTTCTGTTCACATTCTTAACTACTGATTTCTGTGCTTTTTAGAAAGCTATGCTTTTATAAAAGTGAAGTACATAATTATCTGTTTAATAATTGTGAATATTTTTGTCATTAATTTTGAAGCTCAAGTTTTTCAATGGAACAGCATATTGTTTGGTCAAGATTTTAAATTTGGAGTACTGTGTAAACGGAGACTGCTTGTTCATTTCCCAGCCACCCAGATCCGAATAATCACATAAAAACTATATTAATTACAACACTGTTTGGCCAATAGTGTAGGCGTATTCTTCTCTATCTCTTACATCTTAAATTAACCCATTTCTGTTAGTCTATGTGTTACCACAAGGCTGTGGCCTACTGTTAAGGTTCTGGCATTTTTCTCCTTCTGCAGCTACACGTCTCTCTGACTCCACATACTCTCTATCTATATCTCTATTTGGATTTTCTGCCTGGCTTTATTATGCCATGCCATAGATCAAAGTAGTTTCTTTATTAACCAATAGTAATAAAACATATTCACATCATACAGAGGGGGCATCCCACATCAGTACTGAGTTTTTAAACATATATTCATCGGTCAAATGTTGTTGACTGAATATTGTATACTCGATATTAATGTTGTCCTGGTAGTCAATGATTGACTTGTGTTTCCTCATTAGTTATATTTGATCTCTTCTTATTTGTACAGGAGAGATTAAACAGATTCTAGAAAACGAACTTCAGATACCTGTGCCTAAAATGCTGTTAAAAGGCTGGAAGACTGGAGATGTGGAAGACAGTGTAAGTTTCCTAATTGACTAGACATAAAAGATAACTGAGTTTTATGATTAGCTAAGTAATGCTTAAAAGCTGTTTTAGTTTGTATGCTTGCTTGCTTGTTTTATGAGACAGGTTCTCATGTAGAGCAGGCTGATCTTAAACTCTCTTGTTTAGCTGAGGATGGGCTTGAACTCCTGATCCTCCTGCCTTTATTTCCCCCAAATGGTAATATTTTAGGCAAGCACCACCATGTTCATCCTGAAAGATTAGTTTTAGATAATTTATGTGTATCAGAAGTAAATTTGGTAGTATTTATTTAGTTTAATTCCCAAATAATGTTTTTCAAGTTAAATAATTAAATATAAACCAATAATGGTTTTAAATGAGTTCAGATATGCAAATAAAAACACTATGTGGCATGTTTTTTTTATTTCTAAGTATTTTTTTTAGAAGGTTGGTACCTTTTTGAGAGCATTTACCTTTTTCTCAAACCTCTTAGGGTATCAGTGAGTGCCCTGGAATAATAATTTACTGACCAATTACTTACTGGCCTGAAAGAAGTCACACACACTGTGTACATTTATGCCAAGTATTGCATATGGAACAAAGATAATAGGAAACTTTTAAAACTTGGAAAATTTAAATGGTAAGAATATTTCTTCGTTTCCTTGGTTAGTGGCAGGTGCATGAAATGAATTAATATCTTGAGAATTTACAGAAGGTACAATAGTTTTCAAGTAATAGTGGCTATGGTTTTGGACCCCTTAAAGTTGGCCTAATGTATAAAATATTTCACTTTTCTTTTTTAAGAGGTTAGATGAATGGAGAAAGAAATGAATTAGCACTAAAGTTTTATATTTTTAAGGCAGAAGTATTTAAGAATCTTACACTATTACTGTGTTTATATTGCTTAGCCAGGCACAAATAAAATCCTTTGGTTCATTATTTTATGAATGTTTTGTGGTAAGTTGTGCTTATAATTTTATATATATATGTATATATATAGAGAGAGAGTATTAAAATTGATCTAATGAGTTGGTCCTGTGTTTCATTGAGACATTTACTAGAATTCCAGATAGGCAAGAACTTTGAGTTTTGATATAGTTAATGATGATACTGTATGATGTTACAGTTAATATTAGGGGTCAGCAAGCCTCTTCAGTATAGCCAGTTAATAATATTAAATATTTATATAGTAATAAAGATAATAAATATAAAATAAATAAAACAATAATAAATATTTAGGTTTTATCTTGCCTCTGTTACTACTACTCTGCTCTGTTCCCAAAAAGCAAGAATACCCCTACAATATGTGAAATTTCATGTCATGAAATGTTCTTTTGATTTATTCCCAATCATATAAAATTTAAAAGCTATTTTAAGTCACATCCCATATAAAAACATCTAGGTTTATCCCATGTCCTTAATTTGTTGCTTCTTGGTGCTGTGTAGTCCTCAGGTTGGAACCCAGGGCTGTTGAAATGCTAAGGAAGCTCTATTAACTGATCTTCACTCCTGGCCCTTGTCTGTTTTGATACCCAGGGTTCTAAAAAGGTACGGATGAGTAATTCAACAACCTTGATAGAAATAAACATCAAGAATGAAATCATTTATATAGTTTGTTTTTAAATTGAGAAACCTGTATTAATAAGATAATACTACATCCATTTTCACTAATTTTTTAAAAGAAGGTCATTTTGAAAATGTTCTTAAGACATTCTAGTATCTGGACAGTCTTTTGGGAAGACACAATACTTCCAGTTACTTATTTATATATTCTACCATGTGGGATTCCTATTATTCTCAAGCCATTAATTTTTTTGATTGCTTCCAAATTTACACTTCCATACCACACCTCAATGAATTCTCACAAAATGTGTGAGAATTAAAGTTGACAATTAACTCTTGTATATGCATATCTTCTATTCATTCCTCTTTCTCTTCCTCCTTTCCCTTTTCTTCTTTTCTCTCTTTGCTTCTTGGTTATTTGAGACATGATCTCATTCATGTAGCTCAGGCTGGTCTCAGACTCAGTAAGCTGCTAAAGCTGTCTTTGAACTTTGGATCTTTCTGTCTTCACTTCTGTACAGTCTGGAGAATGATCTACAGTAGCATATTTTCAGTTTGCGTGAGTGACTGCATTACAGTTTATAGCAAGCCAAAGTAAAAGAATAAATAGCAAATGATAGATAGAAAGCAAAACATCATCAAATTGGGTACTCAAAACATCCAATGGGAATGGAATCGGGAAGCCCCTTTAAGGTAGCCAGCTGGAGTTCTCCATACAGAGTGTCCCCCAGGTGAGACTTACAAGTAAAAGGACAAATAGTAACTGTTAGAGATAACATCATCAAATTGATTGCTTACAACATCTAGGAAAAATTGATCAGGGAAGCTGAGGCAGTCATCTGAAGCTCACTCACAGTTGAGCTCTTTCTACCCAACTGAGCTTTCCAGAGGTGAGCTTCATGCTTCTCTTCTTCACTGTAGGCATTTTGATGCCACAGATAAATAATAGTAACATCTGTTGGAAATGTTTTGCCTTCTAGCTGTTTTCAGGGATAAAATATTTTTACTCTTGGTCTGTTTTGTTATTTTCTTCTCTTCCTAACAGTGTTAGGGGGGCAGTCTATTCTCAGACATTGAAAGATGCTTTGAGACATTTCTGCTTGTGTTTGAAATGGTGAAGGACAGCCCTGCTTCCCTAGCCAGCCTCTTAAATGAGCTCAAACAACACCTGACAGTTTACCATGTAATGTATGTTTCTCCTTCTCACCTGCTGGGATTATGGATGTGCAATCACCATATCCTACTCTGGTCTTTCATATTTTATTGGCTTCTTAAACAAACATGCTTTAATGAGAACCCCTAATTCTCTCCTATGTTGTTTTTTCACCAGTTTTTCTCAATAAATGGCAACTTTGTGTAGCTAATAGTAAAGCAGAAATTGTGGCCATGAGGCTTTTATCTCACAGCACTTCACAGAATAGCACAAAGGATACTTTTGTAATTTTATTGGTTATTCTTGTAAAATATATCTCAACTAAGGCTACTTTTCAGTATTTTTTGTTACAATCGACTAATCCAGACTGTCATTATCTCTACCTGGACTAATAGAACTTCACTATTATTCACTATTAGCTACTCCCCCCCCCCACAGGGTTTCTCTGTAGCTTTGGAGCCTTTCCTGGAACTAGCTCTTGTAGACTAGGATGTTGTCAAACTCACAGAGATCCGCCTGCCTCTGCCTCTTGAGTGCTGGGATTAAAGGTGGGCACCACTACCTCCCAGCTTCTTAGCTCCTTTTTGTGGATACTTCTAGTTCATTCCGTGCTTAGCAGCCCTAATGATCTTTTATAAACATAAAGTTGAAGTATATTGCTCTTTTGTTGAAACATAGTTTTATCATTTTCTCAGTTTTACTGTACCTCCTGAGTTTTCTTACCCTCACTTTCTATGCCATAGCTCATTTTGAAATCTTTTTTTTAATTAGGATTGAGCTTTATTGACCCAATCCTTGACAGATAACATCCAATTCTCTGGAATCATTATTACCTCCAAATCTTTATATAAATGATTATTTTCTATCTTTTGAGTTTTAGCTTTATACTAGTTCTGTAACAAACATTTCTCATTTGGTTCTTGTCCCATGATTCTCCACCATAACATTATAAGAGGAGGGGCCATATCTGTTCTACCAACAGTGTTTATAGAATTCTTGGTATATCAGTATCAAATAAAGGTTCATGGATTAGTGCATGAAGAATGGCCTAAAGAAAGGGGTCATTTTATTTAATCATGGCATGTATGTTTTGATGGGGAAGATTTAATGGAGAATCATAGGGTAGAATATAGATAAAAGTTTATGACCATGACTTGATTGAGTGCTAAGAGTATTTTTCTGTAGTCCACAAAGCAATAGGATAAAAGGTGAAGGTACACCTCCTGTGTGTAGATGTATGCACTTTGTTTGTATGCTAGAATTATTGAGAGAACACATCAATTTCAAAAAGGTGTTAACATATTTGACGTAAAATTGACTTTAGTGTGTCCTATTAGGTTGTACTCTTATAGGTGATTGTGTATTGTGGTTTTTCAAATCATGCACCATAACCCATTACTAGGTTGTGAAGTTAATTGTACAGGTAATAGACAACGTAAAGAGGGAGGAAGAGCAGAGAAGTAAAATACAACAGAAATGTCATTCTAATGTAAATAATTAGGGTATTTATTTTTATTTAAGAGTGCACTTAGTAAGATGGGCCCTCTCATGGAGCAGTTAAAAGTTCTTCCTGTGGCCTACTTGGGTAAGATCACCTTTCTCCAGGTGTCTTTTTCTCCATCTGCAGAATTAAGGAATCCTTATCTAAGGATTCCTTAAGCACTCCTCGCTTCTTAACCCTTAGAGCCTTGCCATTATTACCTGTTTTGACTCTGCCAGGATTGACTTTGTTACCCTTCACCTGTTTATACCAATCATTGTAAGGCGTCTGAGATTTCCAAATCAGTCCTCTCAAATCTTTATAGACTGTATATCTAAAACCTGGCTTGTTTCTCCTTCCTCTACAGTGCTACAAGGCTTTATGCTATATGCTGTGGAACTAATCAATCATTACAAATTTACTTTTATTAAATTCTTCCATGTACATTTCCTTTACTGTCTTCCACTGAGTGACAGCCTTCTTCAAGAAGTTTGTTTCTTTGTAGTCTTCTTAGTGTTAGTTTATTTTGTCAGTCCTCATACAATTGAAATAAATTGTAATATATAACTTGATTTGTACTTCTAGGTCATTATGAGAATTTCCTTAGCTCTGAATTTACGTTCAAAGGTTATCACCTTTGATGACTGAAGTTATTGCCCTGTTTCCTTACGATTGTTAACCTCTGACTTACAATCACTCTGTCTTTAATTCCATCAAGATTTAGACAGTTTTTAAAAAGATTTAATTTTTTGCTTATGTGTATGCATTTGTGGGTGTAGCTGCCTCCAAAGGCCAAAAGAGGGTATTGGATCCCAGGAGCTGTAGTTACAGATGGTTGTGAACAGCCTGGCCAAGCTATTGAGAACCAAAATGGTTCTCTGCAAGAACAGCAAGCACACTTAACTGCTGAGCAGTCTCCAAGTCCTCTTATCAATCTCAGGACCTTGTAACTTGTCCTTTCTTTGGTCACCTAGTTACTTGGACCTTTTGCCTACAAAACTCTTTCACTATTCTTTGCCTTACTGTCTTTCCATGCTCTTAACATTTTACTAACAATGTCAGAAGCTTTCATCTGAATTTCAAGTTCCTGTTGTTTGTTTTTTGCTTAAAAGTTCTCACCTTTTAATTCATCTCCTTTTATATTATAGCTCCCAACAATCCTCCAACTCATGTCTTCAATACATTATTTCTGCCATCTTTTTTAACTTTAAAATTACATTTTTTAAACATTTGTAGTGGCTGGTTTTGTCTGAAGTGGTCTTCCTCTGTATATTTTTGTTTGTTACCTTGTTAACTTCAACTCTATGCTCAATGAACACAGACTCTGACTATCCAACTTAAAATTGCAAAGCTCCCCTAACTTATATTCTTCATCCCTGCTTTCTGCCATATCTTTAGTTAAAAAAAACCCAAGACAAAAAAGCTATCACCTTCTAATTTTTAACTATATAGATTACTTGAATCCTACTAAAGCATTGCTCCCTCATACCCCTTCCCAGTCAGAACTCCTAGGTTATTCTAGCCACTCTTATGATTAGGGTGGTCCGGCTCAGAGGTGTAATGCAGTAAGATTCTGTGAATGAAGAGCATGCCCTGGGTGCATGATGTGGAATGAATACTCTAGTGAGTATATCTACCAGAAAGCATGTTAGCAAGTGTTTAACTTCAGATTGTGCGGCTGAAATGTATGATTTTGTGATAGTGAAATTTAAAAGCTTGTATATACGTGTGACTCAACAGATTGTTTTAATAAAAGATCTTTAGAGTCATAATAAAGTGATCTAGGTAACTCTTATTGGAGTCCACATCCAGGTTACACAACCTCTTAGGCTACAGCTCCTCACCCTTAAAGATCCTTGGTTTGAGGTGCTTTCTGTAATTTTTTCTAGGTCTTAAAATTTTCTGAAAACCTGCTTTACTAATTTTTGCTGTAACATGATTACACGTCAGTGGAGAAATTAACTACTCTTAATTGTGCTCTTATCTATAAGCGTCTCTAATGAGCTAGATTTGTATTTATTTGCCATAAAAACAGCAGAAACAAGATGGTTTGGATTTAGCTGCTCTATTGTTATATTTAGGAAATTACCAAAAGATGAGAAACCAACCTTAAAGTTGCCAAATATTCAAAAATTATAAAAATTAATAATGTACAAAGTCAACATTTATTTTTTTCTTTTTTCTATTTCAGACGGTCTTAAAATCATTACACTTGCCAAAAAACAACAGTCTTTATGTCCTTACACCAGACTTGCCACCACCTTCATCATCTAGTCATGCTGGGTAAGGGATTTGCTTTTCCTGGAAATCTGAAAGGAAAAATTGGATGGGAAATTTTTTTATATTTTGTGTATAAGTATAATAAATAAAATTTTATGGAAGCTTCAATTGACTACCAAATGTATCAGTTTCCATATTATTTGGTTTAGATTATTCATTTGACTTACTAGTAGAATCCTCTTTCAAAGAAAAATCTATTGGAAAATGCCTGTATATTAAAAATAATCAAAACAGAATAGAGCTATTGCTCAGTACTACCTACTGTATTCACGGTTTTGAGTTCCTTGTGAGCACTTAAGGGGTGGGGGAAAGAGCCAAAATGACCCTTCTTTGATTGAAGGAGAAGGATTAGAGGGAAGAGAAAGAATAAATACAACCCCAGTCTGTTATTGCTAAAGAAAATACAAATTTGAAGAAAATACAGTAACTTCTACAGGATAAAGCTAGAAAAACACTTACTTAGGTTCTCAAAGAACTCTTTCTTTACTTAAGATAGACTCATTGTTGCTTTTAATTCTCATAGAACTCAATACATGTATTTACAGTATTTATATTATGTGTGTATACATGATACAGTATTTAGTTGCAAATTAAATTTAGCAGTATTAAATGAAGCAAATGGCCTGCATATACTGATTGTACTAGCGACAAAACAATGGTTTTTCTGAGTCTTTATATTACCTCAAATCTAGTTTCACGCTGACTTTGGAGTTTCACAGACTTTATATTCATCTACTGATTTTATTGTCATCAGAATATCATGCTGGGTTCATGGAAATTTTCTTCTTTACCATGTAGTTGACCTCTCATCACTAATTCATTCCCTAGGCTTACAGTATTGCTGAAATGCTGTGCTTATTGGGGAAATGAAAACTGTTTATTAGTTGGCCTGTTGATTTTTTACCAATTTTCAATGATGTTGTTTCATGGGTAGGAACAATGAGAATTTTTCAAAGGAAGTCAAATGTAGTATGAAGGGACATATTTAGCAACTCGTGGCATTGAAAAAGTTATACTAATATACATTTAAGTGAGACCTCCTAAAAGGTCAGGGCTCATTTTTATAGATACTTATTCAATTTTATCAAAAACTTTGAATTTTTCTCACAATGACATTATATTGTAAGTTATTCATTAAAGCAGATATAAAGTAACATGTTTTAAATGGCAAATGATTTTCTTCAAGTTTTGCTCAGAATTATAAAGAAAATTCTACCTTCATGTCTTATCTTTCTGTCTTGATTTTACTGCCACTAGGGGGTGCCTGGTAATTGTACCTTTGTATGGACAGTTTTTTCCCCGTACCAAAAATTATAACATAAATTACATCACATCTATAATTGACTTAAGAATTATTTTAATGTAAGGTTGATTTTTTTAGAAAACAAAATTTCAAGATGAAATTAAGAGTGAAGATGTTGCTCAAATCTTTGTGATAATTAAGAAACATTTTAACCTCTTTTAGAATTCAGTAATGAATTGAATGAATGAAGCGTTATACCTGTGGCACAACTTCAAATCAAATCATAATTTATAATAAAATTAGAAAAGGGGAAATGTTATATTATTATAGGAATGATTCAGTTCATCAATGTGTTTTTATTAATTAGCAGATAAAAGATAAGTGCTATTCCCAGTGAGCTTTTAACCTATTCATTAAAGATACCGGGCCTTTAAAAATATCTTTCCTTTCCTTTTAATTTTCTTAATTATCTTTCATTACGTGTCCTAACCCTAAAATCCAGACTGTTCCATCCAGTCTCCTTTGTGGTGTTTTTCCCTGCCCCTCATTTGCTCTAAATGTTGAAATTCTTGAGAGTTTTTCTCAGAAATTTCTTACATTACTTTCTCTTAGCATCTGCTTTCAACCTTTCCATTTTTAAAAGATGCTTTATATAGCTTAGAAGTTTCTCTTTATAAGCTTGTACCCAGCGTGTCTTCTGTAGTGCAAAGTCAGATGTTTAGAACTGACTCATCGTTTTCCTGGGAGAGCTGTGTCGCGTCGTCTCAGTGAAAACAGTATGAAATGCGGAGGCCTGGCCTAGCTAGCATGACGATTGCTAAAAAGTCGTTTAGTTGGGAATTTTAAGTAATTGACTTTGTTAATTTGGTTGAGGAATAGAACTAAGTATTAGATTTTAGTACATTTTAAAGAATAAGTGAGAAATGAAATCAAATAAAATTCACAGAAAATTTGATTGTAAAGGGAAGTAGGTGCAAGAGACAGAATTACTTGAAATAGGAGAACAAGACACTAAATAGGAACAATTGGAACAAGTAAAACAAACAAAGCCTGGTGGCTAGAGGGGTGTGGGAATGTTAGACTGCAGGAGCATCTGTAACAGAATAGCATACATTGGGCAGCTTAACGACATAATTTTAGTTCTCCAGATTTGTAGTCCAAGATAGAAATGCGGGCCAGGTCAGTGTGTGATGAAGGCATTTTCCTGACCTGTAGATTGCCAACTTCTCGTAGTATCCCTGCTTGACAGGGAAAGAAAACGTGATCGAACAGTTTTTTTCTTTCTTAAAAAAACACCAGTCACATTGGATTAAGGCTTCAACCTTATGACCTGAATTACCTCCTTAAGACCGTACTTCAGATAGCATCAAATTGGAGTTTAGGCCTTCTGCATATGAATTCTAAGGGTAATTCCAAGGGTCAGTTCTGAGTAGGGAGACAGGATTGGAGTGTAGGATAAAGTATTGAAATGAAGGTAGCTGGCAGAGTTAGAGGCAGTAGAGAGCCGATTGGTGCCAAATGGAGACTAGTTCTGAGTTCTAGATCTTAATAGTTGTAGTGGCAATGACAAAGTCCAAGTCATAGAGAATACTGAAAGAAAGCTCAAAGATGAATAAGAATATATATTATTTAAAGGAGAATAATGATATCAAGAAAATATTTGCTAAGTGATTTAATTGTCATTCATGAGGGATGGCTTTCTACCAAGCCCTTTGCACACATTATTTTTCTTAAATCATTACAGTAAACCAGGAGTAGATTTTACCCACATTTTGCCCCGAGGAACCTGACGTGAAAGGTGAGGTAAGGACAGAGATATGATATGTATAGTTGCTTCTTTAAAGAAGGCTGTAGACTTTCTGATTATCTTTAGTCTGTATTTAAAAAGCATAAGCCTAGGTATCAATATAACTGATGGTGGCAAACACTCAAGAAAGTAACCTAAATTTATCT
This sequence comes from Ellobius talpinus, assembly GCA_001685095.1. NCBI lineage: Eukaryota > Metazoa > Chordata > Mammalia > Rodentia > Cricetidae > Ellobius > Ellobius talpinus. The sequence goes on along the minus strand of LOJH01000165.1, from coordinate 79,312 downwards.
AAGAAAAAAAAAACTTAATGTTTCAGTAGCTAGAGATTTAAAAAGAAGTATAGGAAAACAGCAGTAGAAGAAAACAACATGCAGTGACTAAACAAATCAAGTATATTAACAACATCTATAAATAAGATAGAATTAAATTTCTTTACTAAAAACAGATTTCTTGGCCAGGTGTGGTAGTGTATGCCTGCAATCTTTTTAGTTCATTTCTTAGAAGCAGAGATGGAAGCAACTTAGCTCAGCTAGGGCTACCTAGGAAGACTTCATAGCAACAAAACAGCAACAACAAACCAAAAAACTAAAACAGAAATTTTAAATTTGGATCTTCAAAAATTGTTTTAAGGTAGTAGCAGAGAAAATAGAAAATAAAGGAGGAGGAAATTATGTCTTAATTTTTCCAGGCTAATATTACCTAAAAGAATGTAGTTTAATAGAGTTAATAATACTTTAGCTTCATTTTAAGGCAGATACATGGAGGAACAATTTTCCAAGAATATACATTGATTGTGGACTGTGTGTTCAATTCAGCAAATTTTGGCAAAATAGCAAAGAAAGATATTTATAATTATCTGTCAGATTTATTTACTGATTTTATAAGCTATAGATTTGAACAACTCTATCAAACACATATGAAATCGTTAAGAAAATAGACCAAAATGCCAGTTTCAAAGAATCAGTCATATTGATCACATTCCTAGACCTTTGCTTTCACAGATGATGTTTTAAGAAATATTTTAAGAAACTAGTGTTACAGTCAGAATAATGCATGATTTGATATGATTCTTAAAATAGCTTGTCATTCCTTAGGAATAAATCCATATAATCAGTATTTTAAGTACATAAGTTTAATTTTAATTAACATTATTATACTTTTTAAAGTAATATTTTAAAGTATTGGATTGGTAAATGTTTTTAATAAGAAGTCCTTTAAAAGTGGTTCATTTTCAGAAGATGACAATCTGGATGAGAAAGAAACTTGTTCCCAATTAAAGCATCAATGGTGATCCCAGCACATCTAATTGGAGTGATGTACCAAATCCATTTAGACAGTTTACTGCCTATTGATAGGTTGGTGACTACTGAGATTTGCTTGTTAGCATCACACTTTGAAAAAGAGCTGCAGGTATTCTTTGTGACGGGAACTTATTTAATGGACATTCAGAAAGTTGCTTACTGATTCACAAAGCAAGAAAATCAATACATTGCAAATATGATTTTTTCTTTATATTTTTCCTTAACTAATGGAATTATGGTTATACAATTTTGCTATTTTGTCCTTGATGTAGATCACAATATATCAATATTACCACTAATTACCATGCTTTGATTAATCTTATATATTTTGATTGAGACATTTTGTTGAACCCAATATATTACTGTATTGATAAACAGTAGTTATAGGCATAAGGCTATCTGGACTTTGAAATTATCTTGAAAAAATGTTATTAGGAATTATGTAAAATGAAATGTTTGTTTATCTAGACGTATTTAATTGCCGGCAAAGAAAGCAATTAAAAGTAGCTGCAGACTAAGAGGCCAAGCTCTGTTAAACATGGTTTTGAGATTGTTGCAGAGCTTGTGGTGATGATAGCATGGTGTCTTTGAGATGTTAACAACTGTAGCAGAGTGCTAATTAAGGATGATGTCATCTTCAGCTCAGAATTGTTAGTATCATGTTAGTTTAGCTGGACAGAAGCAAAACCTAGTTTTGGTTATGATAATAGCTCAAGTCATATTTATAGTGGAAAGATTAACATTTTATTTTTTATGCTGTTCCCAAGACAATTTTAAAATCCTCAATGAAATACAATCATATGTAAACATCAAGGCCTTAGCTCATTTACATATGTGCCAGATTTTCAAACTGATTGCTATTTGAACCTAATCTGTCATTGCTGGCTGCATTAGCTACAACAAACATTACATTTACATATTGATTTCTTATTTTGTTTTAGTGTAAATAATCCATAATTATAGTAAATTTGGTCTTTTGTTGACAAGAGCTCATATGACTCTTAACTTTAGAATGGAAATTTAAATTACCACGTGTTTGTCTTTTTAATTCAAAATCTGATGTATCTCAAATGAAAAGAAATAATTGTAAATCACAAAATATTAAAAAGACAAAAGAAAAATCTTAATGTTTAGAAAGATAAATTATATTTCTCTAAAATGATAAACATTGTATTATAAAAATTAATGGTAAATTAGATAAGTTACTGTTCCTGATTCAGTCATTAGATCATGTTTAAAAAACAAAATCTAATGTAAATGTATACAATGCTTTTATATACACACATACAATATGTCTGCCTGTGTATATGTATTTAAATATCCAGCTCAAGAAAAGATATACCCTGTTTACACAACAGAATCTTCAGTATCTGTATTGGTGTCAATACTTATCCTAATAACATACACAACTAATGTAGAAAGTATACCTTTCCTGCTATCAGTGTAGAGATGCTGTTAGACATATAATATTTTAAGCAGAAATGGCAACAAACTCCGAATTTCCATGTAGACTGATTAAAAGTATATTGCATTTTTCTCTGAGTACATTTGATTGGAAAAATGGTGGCTACAATATTAAATAAGCACTGATAATATGGTTAAACTTGATACAGAAACTGTGAAGACTTCGCCTCGTCAACTGGGTTGTTGTCACAGAATGTGACTCACTGGGTGACTTAAACACGAACATATACTTTTTGTCCTCATGGAGGTTGGGAGAAGTCCAAGATGAAGGCACCAACAGACTCTCTTCTTAGTGAGGGCTTCATCTTGGCTTGACTGCCTTCTTGCAGTGTCTTAATGATAGAAAAGAAATAGAGCTCTACTTTCTTAGTTACCTTGTGAGAATGCTAGTCCAATCATGGTAGCCTCATAGCTTCATCTAAATGTAATTATGTCAGATAGCACCCATCTTCAAATACTATGTGTCATACTAGAAGTTAAAGTTTCAAACTGAATGTTGGGGGAGGACATGAACATTTAATTCTAAAAGCCCTGAAGTTTTAAGAGTGAAATTATCTTTTCTAGTTTGATTTTGGTGGATTTATAACTTAAAACGACAAGTGTTTTTCCCTAGATCTTTTCACACTCAATAGGAAGGCTATGATTTAGAATAACTGAATAACTTTGCATACTGAAGACTTTCAGAGTGGATTCTGGACTGAAGGGATTACTGGATCCTTTGATGACTGATACTATTCTTGATTGACGACATGGTGCCTACTAATGGCAACTTATGACATGACACTGTTACTAATTGGTAGGAAAGAGGTCATTCTTTTTTATTCTTTAGCAATTAATAACTGCTTTGTAGCTGTCTGGTGATTAAATGATGGTTCTTTTAAAGGGGATGGAAATAGAATCACTTTTGTATACATGTCTGTGCATGTTTAACGTAGCTCACTCTTGTGGTGGTCGGAGGACCACTTTCAGGTGTTGGTTTTCTTTTCAGTGGTTTGGGACATGAGGAATCAGATTCAGAATTGTCAAAGCTGGCAGCAAGTGCCTTTATCTGCAGAAACATCTCACCCTCAAATGTTGTTTTTATATTAAAATGCACCCTTTAGTTAACCTTGAAAAAAATCACTGTTTATGTTTAAGTATCCTTGAACTTATTTTCTGACTTGTGGATGTGCTCTCTGAATGTAAAAGAAATTAGCAAGACAGTAAGGACTATCATCTATTCATTCATTCATCCATTCATTCATCTATTCATTCATTCATTCATTCATTCATTCATTTGCCATTTTTAGTTTTATTAGTAATTACCAATAATACATGACATTCTATGTTTACCTGTATAAAATGCCTGTGTTAGAGCCTCAGATTTATTATAGGGGTTTGTGTACTAAAATTTATTTTTACATGATTTTCTTCTTAAAAAAAAGTGAAGGAGAGTGTAAAAATGTTTGAATTAAGTCAATGTATTAACATGATATTAGCATTCATTAAAAGGCAGTTATCTTAAGGTAACTTTCTGTTTCCTGCAATGTAATTATGTTGGAATGAGGTCATTCTAGAAATAATCTTGTATTGAAAGAAGAAGCTGGAGAGTTGTGGACCAAGAAGAGTAAATATATTTTGACAAAATTGTTTCTACACCTATATTACTAGCTTAGATACTGATGCTTAGTTATAACACTGAGACTTTGGGGGAATTGGTTACCATGTTGTAGAGTTTCCTCTTATACACTACTCTCTTCCCCTGAGTATTAAAATTAAAGTAGTCGGGTGCAGTTACTTGTTCCTTTAACCCCAACTATTAGATAGGCTGAGGCAGGGGGATCACTTGAGCCTAGAAGTTTTGATCCACACCCAGACAGTGTAGTGATGCTGACTCTTAAAGGAAAGTTAATGAATGAATTAAGTAATTATAGGATATATGTAAACATGTTTATTACATTGCCTATTAGGTGTTTAATATGATTAGCTCTCATTTAATTTTACTGTTTTGATCTGTTGGAAACACTACTTCAGACAGATACTGACTGTTCTGACTACATGGTAAGCAGTTTTGGTCTGTCAGCTAGAGGAAAGACTAATAGTTTTAGTTGTAAAAATCAAAACCTGTCTTTGTTGATAAGTACAGATAGCCCAACTGAAAGAAAAATCAAAATGGGGAAATACAATAAAGAGAGAATATATGATTTCATTTCTTTCATTGAGCTCACATTTGTACTTTTCTTGAAAAGTTTGCCTGTTGGGAGGCGAGTGAGATAGCTTAGTAGGCAAAGAGCTTGATTCCAAACCTGAGGACCGGAGTTTACTCCCTGGACCCTCATGGTGGAAGGAAAGAGCCCATTTCTTAAACCCCTGCTCAGCCTGTATAATGCAGCTTGTATTTATGTATTGGATGACCAATTAGTGTGCTCTTTTTTTGCTCCCAACATTTCCTAGTTGCCTGTAGTTCTTTGTCTATGGTTAAAGTCTCTTGGGCTTTCTTGCATGGTATCTTCTGGGACCGTACATTAAATATTTTTAAATAAAAATAAAGTTTACCTATTTGCTTTTACCTTTTAAATTGAAGAGAAAACATACTACTTAAAACCATTGCGTTATTTTATACTGTTCGTTTTGGTTGACAATCTTCCTTAGAATTTAATGGTCCATAGTTGAAGTGAATAACTTGGTATCTTAAAGAGAGACTGCTAGAGTTTGCATAGACCTAACTATGACTGACTCATCTACCTATTACAAGACATTGTTAAGGGGATAATTGTTCCTAGATGCAGTGACTGAGGTTCCAACTTATTTTGCTAGATTTATCAGTTAATAGAGTTTTGCTCAGGTAACACTTTCAGATTATTTAAACCTGACAATACATTCTGTACAACTTTTCCACCCTGTTTTGAAACAAACAGACAAACAAACAAAACAAACAAACAACAAAACAAAAACCTAAAAACCTCTCCAAATACAAAACATACTTAGTTCATATGTTAGTTTCTGTTGAAAGCAACTATGGTCAATTTAAGTTTTTTTGTTTTTGTTTTTTTAAGACAGGGTTTTACTTTGGATCCCTGCTGTCCTGGAACTTACTTTGTAGACCACGCTGGCCTTGAATTTAGGGATCCCTGTGCCTCTGCCTCCTGAGTGCTGGGAATAAAGGTATGCGCCATCCAGTTTAAGTATTTTTAAAGTGTTTCTGTATCTAATGCTATAGGAAAATCAGTTTTACAATTTGTAGCACATGATACCTTATGTGAAAATATGTTTGTCTGCATACTTGTCCGCAAACTCAGTAAAGGCATAAATATGGTCTTACTGGGTTCTTTTCCTTCATGCCCAAAAGACAAATCATGACTGTAATCTCTATAGTTAGACCTGAGAAAATGCCACATTTTTGTGTGTGTGACATTGAGCCAGTAGTGTCAGTTTCCTGTGTGACATGGAAGTGATTATAATAATTTCATATAGTTGATATGAAATTCTTAATACTTCATATGTTATAGTACTTAGAAGACCAACTGTTAATTGTTGATGAAGAAGCAAATGATGTATGCTAGAGTCTGAAATGGAGGATGTTGCCATCAGTAGACAAACTATTTCCCTTAGGATCATTAATATGGTAGATCAAGCTGAAATAAGACTTTATAAATGACCCCCCTCCAAAAAAATATCCAACTATGATTCTGGGTAGTGTTAGGTTCAGTATACAAATATGTTTCATGGTGAGAGGCAGGGTATGTGTGTGTTATGTGGGTGCTTTCACCTATGTGTAGAGGCCAGAGGCTGATTTGGGGGAATTTTCCTTTGTTGCTCTTCACCTTACCTTTTTGAGATAGTCTCTCACACAGAACTAGAGCTCGCTGTGATAAGGTTGGCTGCTCAAGTACCCTCTGGAGTATCCCTGTCTGTACCCTTCCCTTCTAGTGCTGAAGGTACAGCTGTAGGCCACCATTGACCTGGGTGCTTGGGGCATGAGTCAGGTCTTCATCATGCAGAAAGTACTTTACTTACTGGGTGACCCCTCCTGTCCCATCCAGAAAAGTGAACAACAATCGCTACAACAGCACTGTAGTAGGTCTTTTTGTTGGTGTTACACTGTCACTGAGGTTTTAAAACCTGAGTGTCTCTCAGGTGTTCTATTTCCAGTGTTATAATATGCCTCCTCATAACTTATGCAGTAAAAATTACTCTTGACTCTTTAAAGTTTAACATTCATAGTCCTAGAAAGGAAGAATTTATCTTTTTTTCAGAAGAAGAAACTGGGTATTTACAGGGTAGTCAAGTGTCTAAGGTAGGGCTTTAGATATTTAGGTACTCACCAAATACTGCTGGAAAATATGATTGACTTGCCACAGTCAAAGAGCTAACCCTGGCAGAACAGAAGTTCATAGCCTGCTCCTTAATTCCACAGCAGTTTAAGGCTGTATCTTGGTGTGTGTAGGCGTTCCATCTCCACAGCTACCTGGAGATTATAGAGCTGACCAAATGGTTTTCTTCTTCTCAGTAGGACAGTAGCTGGTGCTGGTCCTGTCAGATTATCTGCAAAATTATTGCCAAGTCTGTTTAGCAAAACCAAGAAACAAATCTAAGACATTACATAAAGGCTACCACAAAAGTTCACATATTTATGGATTCATTTCTGTATATAAAATAGTAGAGATTTTGAAATTCTGAGTTCCTTAGCCTAGCTTTTGTAGTCTTCCATAATCTACAATCCTCCTTCCTTCCCCCTCACCTCCTCCTTTTTTAAAAATGGTTTTTTGAGACAGTGTTTTTCTATGTAGCCCTGGCTGTCCTGGATCTCACTCTATAGACCAGGCTAGCCTCAAACTCACAGAGATCCACCTGCCTCTGCTTACTGAGAGCTGGGATTAAAGGTGTGCGCCGTTGTCACCCTGCCTCTTTTTTTTCCTTTTTAAATAAGGAAGAAAGTTTTTTTGACTCATAGTTTTAGAAGTTTTAGTTCATACATGTTTGAATCTGCTACTCTTGGGCCTTTGGCAAGGCAGTATTGGGTGTGTGGGTAGGAACAGAGCGGAGAGGGAGGGAGAGGAAGAGAAGCCAGGATCCCTATGTTGCCTTTAAGGTTAGGCCTTCTATATGACCATAACTTGCATTCTGGAAATAGGCCCACCTCCCAAAAGTTTCCACTACTCCAAAATGCCACTTGCTGGACACTCAGACTTGGACACAGGTGTCTTTGTGTTTTCATCTCAGATACAAACTTCAACACCTTGTCTCAGGCTTAGGTTAAGGGGAATGCTAAATTTGAGATGATTTTTCTGAAGCCTGTTCTGTAGTGGACAGTGACTTCTTAGAAGGGTCACATTGTGGTGGTTCTCTGGGCTTTTGTCCCAGGCTGCAACATTCTCGGGAGGCTGTGCCTGGTCCTGGTGTAAGGAGAGGGTTTCAGGAATTGAAATCTCTCTTCCATACTTTGCCCCTGGGCTCGAGGGAGGGATCTTGTGCACTTGCCACACTTCTCTAGCTCTTTATTATAGTCATGCTGAGCCTTTTGATGTTGCTAGAACATGGCCATGTTTTCTGGCCTCTGTGTGCCTGTGTCTCTGCATGACTGAAGCCACTTTTCTGCTGAAACAGTTACTTTATTTGCTGTTTTATACTGGTCTTTATTGATTTTTCTCTTTATCATTAATCTTCTTTAAACTTTGATTTAGTTGTTGGAATGTTGTAGGGTTCCATCTTGATTTTTCTGTTTTTCTCTTAGTATCTTCTTTCCTCACATGATGACATTTGGCACAAGGTCACATGTCTCCCATATACCTGCATGCTTTTGACTTTTCAACTCTTAACTGGCCATTTTGTGTGTCTATTGTCTTAGTTTTTTGTTTTGTTTTCTGAGAGAGAGTGGAGCCATACATGGCCCTGGCTGGCTTCAGACTTGCCTTGTAACTGAGGATGACTTTGAGCTCTGATATTTATACCTCCACTGTGTAAGTTCTGCGCTCACTTTTTACCTGGCTTTGGGGTTTATATTCAGCTGTATTGTATGTAACATTGGAATTTCTTTTTGTGTGTCTAATATGCAGTCAAGCTTAATCCATCTAAAACTTCACTCTCAATTTTCCTACCAATTTGTTTTTGTCAAATAAAATTCCATCCTATTATTTGCTCAGACTGGAAATCTTAGGGTTGTATTTTTTCTTTTTCCATCAGTAAATTGTCCATCTTCTGCCTCTAATCTGTATTCTGTATTTAACATTCTTGCCATTTCTCCTTTCTTTCCTCACTTCTGTTGTGAATTAATCTATTCCTCATCCCCCCATCTCTAGTCTTTCTCTCCATAGTTAGAGCACAGAAAGAAATCTTGCAAAGACAGAACTAGAAGTCACCTCTTAGTATTTTCCTCTTTAACACCCCCCCATCCAATGACTTTCCTGTACAGTTAACTATGAGAATCTGTGTGATTGAACCTTTGCTGATCGCCTTTGTATTGTGCTAACCTCAGTGTATATGCCTTTTCCTTGGAGATGCCTTTCTCAGCTGTTCTGTTTATGAATTCTCCTGCCCTCTGTTAACTTATATCTTCTGATCTGTTTTATTTTCTTAATGGGACATAGCACTCTCTGAGATTACATTACATTTACTTGATCTTTGCCCCGTTTACCAGAAATGTAAGTTTCATGGAAACAAGGACCATATTTTTTTGGTTTTTTCCTTATTATTTATCTAGAAACTAGAATATTTTAATTATAGATTAGTATACAACAAACTATGTCAAAAGTTGTGTGTTGACCCCGCCCCCCAATTGTGTATTCTGAGTGTTCAGTTCTAAGATCCTATTTGAATTTTAACTTGTGTGTGTCTTCTCTTGGTATGGATCACTTTTTCTCCTCATGGATTTTTTTACTCCTCAACCAAGGGCAGAGTTAAGTACATTTGTCTCAGTTTTCATTGAATTTTTATTTCAGTTCTACTGTCAGTGATGTGTGTGTATCCCTATTAGACTAAGTTTTTCAAAGAACTGTGTATTTTTATTTAGATTGAATTCCTTTGCAAGGCATTACCTAATGCTGCTTTTATATAAATGAATGAATGAGTGAATGGTCTAGCTAGATTAATAGTCATGTGACCTTGTTGGTTGAAAGACAAAGATGACATAAAATAGAATCATGATTTATATTAATTTATATAGCTGATTACACATAATTTTTGTACTTTTTACACTTTTCTAATGTTTGGGAACTTTTCCATAGGATTTTGAGTGTGTTGCTTTGAACTCTCATTTTCCTGAATTCTATATAGCTGATTCCTATGTGAAAGTATGATTATTTTGGAAGAATTTTGGTGTAGCAGTTACAATTCTATAGATTTCAGTACCTTCTGAATTTTTGCTGAAAACATATTTTCTATTTTTATACAATATTTGTAAGTATAAACAATAGTTTTATAGTTCTGTTCTAGACAGCTTTTTCATTATAATTGAATCAGTCTTTCAGTACATTTGAATAAATATTTTAATAGATATTGAATATCATTTGACAATTAGACAATTGATTCTCTTGGAGGAATAAGAAAGTAGATAACAATGTTTGTAGAAAGTGTGTAGTATTTGAAGTCTTTACAATAGAAGTTTTAAAAAAAACCTTGGTAGAGAAGGAGTTAACAGGTTAGCTCCCCTTGGTTGTTCTCAGCATGCTCTCTTGCCTTTAGGAGTGAGAAGATGATAACATTGGGCCTGGACATGCCTATGTGGAGGTTAGGGTACTCCTGGGGTTTTGCAGCTAGCTGTGAAGCAAGCTAGAACTTGTTCATCTCTGAGTTCCTTGTTTTTCTTTCAACCCTTTCAGTGCCCTGCAGGAATCATTAAATCAAAACTTCATGCTGATCATCACCCACCGAGAAGTCCAGCGGGAGTACAACCTGAACTTCTCAGGAAGCAGTACCGTTCAAGAGGTGAGTTCTGTCTCACAGCTATGGAATAAAGGTAGCTCATTATAGCTAATGTTGACCCTGTTAGAGAGGGCTTATCTGTTCTGGTTGAAACTCTCTGTATGTTTCATTATTGGGTTTTTAATTTTAATTAGCTGGAGTATCAATGCTTACTGTAGATACACTAAATGCCTTGACCTAGAAATACGAATGTTGTAAGTAGGAACCCTTGATAATTGTTAAAATTCTCTGCTTCAAACTCTGCCTGCGAGCAGTCCAGTGTTACCCGAAATAGTTCATGGTTTTATAGTGATTATTAAAACTATTAATTTGGAAATTGTTGCCAGCATTCATTGTTGAATGTGTTTCTGTTTTGTTTGAAGATCCCTCTCAAATGTGTCCTGCATTTATATCATATGCTTCTGTTTTAAACAGGAATTTGAAGAGGCTTTTCTTAAGCAGCTCAGTTCTAGCTTTGGGCATTATTCCTCAGATGTGAGACTATCATTTAGCTCAGACTATCTGAAAAGAGTCTGTTAATTTTGTCTGTTTTCTTCAGTTTGGCTCAAAAGGGCCACTGCACTGTTTCAAAAAAAAAATGAGAGAAAAAAGATACCTATGAGAGAAAGGCACCTTCTTGATATTTCTTTGGCCCCACCCATCTAAAGGCCAATGATTTCTCTCCTTAGGGGAGTGAGGAATGTTGGAGGCTTTGACAGGATTTTCATGCTTAGAAACATTAAAATAGTGACTATTTCATATTACCCTTCATAGTTTATAAAACAAACTTTTTTACTACTGAATTTTAAAAGACTAGATCATGCAAGATCTTGAATTGCTACATAGAAATTTAAGACCATATTGTTTAAAATAATTAAAATTTATCTTGAAAAAACAAATAATTTTTTAGAATTATGCAAAATGTTTTGGTAATGGCTAGACTACCAAATTTCCTTTTTTTACATGTTTGATTAATGAATTTTATCTTTTGAATTTGTCACAGAGCTCCTTTTTTTGTTTATTTTCTTCATTAATCACTTGAATAGCTATTTTATAGCTAAGCATTAACATTCAACCTTTTATCTGATTTCTAAATTCATCCATTTTATTTATTTGAATTTTCTGGAATTTCATGCTCATATGTTACAGTTTATTTTTAGTCTTTATAATGGGTATTATAAGCTCTACATTTAAAATTTTAATTTTTTGAGAAGTCGTTTTTGCTCTAAAATTGAAATATAGCTCTATGTCAGAGTTATTATAGAATCTTTGACAATAAAATCTAAATTGCCTATATGAACATTTAATTAAACAAGGAAATTTAGCTTCAGAGTAACTCCACTTAAGTAATAAAGCAAGATAAGATGTAAATTTCACTGTTGGTTTATTTTTTTTAATTTGAAGAGGAACATAATGTATGATAAATATAGGAATCACTCACTTTCTTTTTGGATAAAAACCCTCTTTGCATTGCTAGTTTAACTAACTTGAGTGTGTTTCCACTTTCTCCCACAAGAGGGCAGAAAGTTCTATGGAGCTGATAACCTAAAAATGCCACTCAGTGTTTTCAAATTAGCTTCTCTTATATTAACAAAAAGGAGCATAATGGCCAAGTTATTGTTTGATTTACAGATAATTGGCATATTGCAGCGAGGAGACTTAATTTCACCCTTTTAAATTAAACAGGGAGATTTAAAAAGACATAAAATATTCATTAATGTTCGGTGATTATAAAGTAGTGGCATATATTTATTTTGCCTTTATTACTGTTTCGATGGGAAAATACTGCAAATATTTCCGAAATCGAGTTGGCCATACTGACAAGTTGAAATGTTTAAGCAGTGTTAATGCAATCTGCTCACACCTGATATCCTATGCAGAATGATTCAAAATGACTACATTAATTATTAAAAGAAAATTTAAGATTCTGTAAATGTGCCATTGCGTGCCACAGTTGGCTGAAACTGTTCTCTGGTATATTATTTAGATTATCAAATACATTTTAAGTGTCAAGGACTTGAACACATTGAAATTTTTTTCTTATCATGTTTTAAATAGCTTTTAAAAAATGTTCCAGAATCATTTTTAATGACAAATATTCTTATGTATTAAGGATAATAGTTTTTCTTCCTTTTCTAATTTTAAAAAAGAATTTAAAATAATATTTTGAAACACTGGTTTTTAAGAAAAAAATGTTGCGCCTAATGAATATTGCTTTTTCGTAGTAGACAATTGCACACAGACTGCTTTATTTTGTGTAACTTTGAGCAAGACTGTGGAGTACTGGCTGAGCATAGCTCCCTGGCTTTTTTTTAGTCCTGTGGGAACCGGTGCTGAGGCTGGTGTCAGGAAGGAAAGTGCTCCTGTGGATGCTGGCAAACCACCGTGCCTTTCCTGCTCAGCTTACTATAAAGCATTTCAGTTGTAAGAGAGAAGTGCAGTCCTGAAACAGTTTGTAGCTCTGTGTTAAGACTAGTAGTTTGTTTTTAATGAGAAAGCTTATTGATGCTATATATCCTAAATTTTAAATTAATCTCTGTCACCAATTTCAGGAATCTTCTTTCAATAGTAAGCCACAAAATAAATCGTGAGCACTATAATTTATAAAGTTGAAAGAAATAGATTGAAAATATCTGATCTGATCATTTTTCTAATAGAATAATTTTTATTTTCTATCTAAAAACACTCTTAATGTTTTGAAAGTCTTGAATTTTTTTAAAAAAAAGGTTTTACAATATTTTTTACTTAGAAAAATTGTTAAATGATTAAGACTTAAATGGGCACTAATTGTGACTATTAATTGAACAAAATACATTTTGCAATAACTGCTTTGGAGATTAGTGCTAAGACGCAGTCAGAATCCTGCGGGCTGGTGGCGATGCACTGACAAGTGTTTGCCCGGCCTGCCTCCCAGCCTCCAAGCCGTTGCAACCCTCACAGTAGTGTCATGCTTTCCTCTGGATGCCAGGTGAGGGGTTGGGTTTTGATTTCATTTTTGTTTTAAGATATTTTCAAATCTTTCCACTCATAATTCTACATGAGGATATAACAGTAGCCTCTAAAGATGGTTAAGATGGAAAGAGTTGTAAGTGGTTATAAGAAGTAAAATCCTTATTTTTTATGGTAACATAATACCTCATAAAGTTATCAATATTCTAATGACATTTGACAGCCCCTACTCTCTATCAATTTGCACCCTAAATGGGATACTAATTACACTTTAAAATACTAAAATTCCTTCAAAATTTAAACAAGCCTGTCTTTTAACCAGTTTTCTACTCTTGAGAATTGGCAGTTTTAAACCAGTCATTGTAATGATTCTAGGAATTTAAAAATCTGTGGTTTAAAATGCACTTGGGGTGGGCTAAACCAAGGGGAGAAAAAGACTGATTTGCCTTTGCAGATCTTAAGCCCAGGTGCAGAAAAGGATATAAAGTCCCTGCCTGAAATCAAGCCAACTCTTTCTTGGAAACTGATTCTTTGTTGTCTGCCTTATTATTGCAAAAGCTTCTGTTAGGCAAATATCTACCTTTTTTTTAAGGTGTCATACAAACTTAAGAAACAGACACCTGACCCAAAATAACAAAGATAAGAAATCTAAGTCTTTTTAGTTCAGAATCATGGAGTATGACTTATCTATTACAGCGAGAAGTGTGATGAATAGCTATTGGAATTATTTAAATCCTCTTCCAAGTTTCACTTTACCCCAGAATTCTCACTATTCTTATTAATGTTGATTTAGTTCTTAATGGGAATGAAAGGGGAAAATTGACAGCCTACAGAGCCATATCTTACAGGAGCAAGTAGCACATTTCACCACTGGCACCATGTTATACAAACTGAGGATTAAGTGGGAAACCAATTGAGGTAGAATTGTTATCAAGAAGGAATCTAAATAAATCATACCAATTCTTAAAAATAATTGTGAAATCAGGATGTTAATTTTGATTCTGAAAATGTAAACTGTATGCTATTTGTGTGTGTGTGTTTGGTCTGTTCTACTTGGTGCTTTCTTATCTTGACAAATGTGTGCCTTGGGCTGTTGTTTAAGGCTGGTGGCCAGTAACTGTTTTGAAATTTGTCGTTATTCACAAATTATATTAGTGAATACTTTTCTAGTAGTAAATACATTATAACTTCTTAACTGTTGTGTCTTTTCATCAAATGTTTTGAGGTATTAGGTGCCTTTTTGGGGAGTTTGTTTGTTTTCCAGTATGGGGTGGGGGATTCGTGGCAAAGGATTGAAGAAACAGTGAGGTAGCTGAGAACGTTCATATGCAAGAGGGTAAATTAAGTTGTGTGCTTACTTAATTAAAAAGTTTAAGTGGTTTGTTTTTCCTGCAAGATAAGTGGCATATATTAGCTCAATTAGAATGAGCAGTTTAATTAGCATATGCCATTTTTAAACAAACTTAAAATAAAAAAATGATATCTTATTAAGAATGAAAGATGCAATTTTTAACAACCAGGCATTATTCAGCTTTCAAAAAATGAAGAATAAGATGTACATATATTTGATTTCAGGTTGCATTTTAAAACAGGTTTGTTGAATTATACTTCTTCAAGTGGACAAATAAACAGTGATTATCTTATTGAAATTTTCTGTGTTTCTGTTGTGTCCCTTAGGAAATAAATTTAAGAAATATGGTATAACTATTTGGAAATGATATTTTCCTTTATCTAGAAATATTTTAGAATAATTTGAAAGTTATTTAAAAACGTAGGTATTTTCATCTTTATCTCAAATAAAAATGTAGTTTTGTTAAAAATTAAGAGCATTGCTTTAGCCCTTTGTTACTTAAGGTATTTGTATCCTAATATCTTAGTCTAGCATACTCATAATCTATGGTTCATGTGTTGATAGTTTTGCAATACCTGAGTTAAGAGAAATTACATTCAGTTATCAGAAACTAATAAACATAAGACATTTTTTATATGCAAGAAAAGGCAGAGAGTAAATAATTGCACTGGTGACCAATACTGTAATAATCCTGTTTTACAATATGCACTTGACAGGTTGTAATAGTGCTAATTGAAGAGACTAATTCACACTTGCTTCATTCTATTCAAAGGCAAAATCAGCAGCTTGTTTTGCTTTTGACCAGATGGTCCTCATGAACACCTACTGTGCACTTTAAGTGCTTTACTAGAATTACAAAGGCTGGGGGCTGCGTTCGACTCCAAATGATTTGAGAAGGGGGGGACTTCTGTGCTCAATGGATTTGGTGCAAGTAAATTAATTCTAGTGGACCCATTACACACAGAGCCCCCTTTTCAAAGCTGTGAGCCTCCTCGCCTGCTCTGTAGCAATGAGAAAGAGAAAGGCAGATTACTGCAAACAGAAATAAAAAAAAGGGTATGAAAGGGAGAAAAGAGGCCTTGAAGCCTTTCATATCATTTGAGTTTTTCAAGTGCGTTATTTTTGGGGAGGGTGGATGTATGAAAAGCCAATTGGAGGTTTTTTTGTTTTAAAGTGCGCTATTTAAGCACCATGAATATAAGCGCAAGAGCAACAGTTGACTGAGTTTGCTGTGGTGAAGCTTTGTGTCCGAGGATGAATCAAATTCATTATATTCAACTCTTTGTGCTTTAACATGAATGGAGGGTTAGTTTCACAAGACTGTGTCTGTTTAGGATAATTATAATTTAATATTTTCCTTTCATAAAGTTATCACTGTAGATGTCTAAAATTTTAATCAAAGCAGATTTTGTACATTGACTTTGAAGCACCCTGACAGTTTAAAATTCAAAGGAAAGCTTTTTAGTTTTCAAAAGAAAAGAAAGGCTCTTTCTAATGGCATTGAAGCAGAGATTATTATAACTAATTAGAAGTCACACATCTGTTAGCTTTTGGTTTGTGATTTATTTATATATTTGTGAGTAAAACATATACTTTTAAAATACATTGTCATTATAGTGAACCGAAATGATAAAATGCACTTAAAAAGGAACTATTGAGTTAACTATTTTTTTTACAAATTTTTACAGTTGCATAAAATATATAATGAAATAAAGGTGTATTGAGTATGACTCAATATCATGTAATTAATAAGTTTAAGCTGAAGTGCATTTTCAAACAAAATACATCCACAGTTTTGTTAGTATAATTCTGGCTATTAAATAATCATTATGAAATATTAGCAAATGTAGTTTATTCAAATTTATAGTTATTCCTTTAAAGGTGTTTATATATAATACTGTAATTTGGAATACTATCACTCTAAATATTTTCTTATGACAAAGTATGTAGGTACTATACAGATGATCACATTTAAAAATACATTTCCTTTGTTTTTCCTTTTTACGAGATAGTCTCATAAACACCTTTAAACTTAAACATGTCAGTCATTTTTTTCATGGTATATTTTAGTGGCATGGATTATCTTTGATAACTCCATACTACTGACATTCTTATTTAAATTCTTTCTAATAATAGCTATTAACAAAGACAACAAAATTGTATCAGGAGTATAGTGGTAAATATCTTTTAGTCTTTTTAAGTTTGTAGTGCTTTAATAATGCTGGAATTTATATTTGTATAGTCAGAATATGCTGGTAAGTATGCCTTTTATGTCTGTTTTAATTGTATGCTCAGAAAACAAAACATAAAAATGTAAAACTAACCATAGAAATTGTTTTACTTTTCAGAACTCAAAAATTGTTATTTTTCGGACTTTCAACTGAAAAGTGTAGCATGATTTCTTTGGTACTTAAAATAAACTTTATTACTCTGGACATTACTTTTGGATTTTATATAGAAATTATATTTGGAGGATGGAGAAAGATAAAAGGGAATTCCCCCAAATCTTCAACCCAAACATCCAGTGAAATTTATAAACAATAAGGTGTTAATGAATTGGTTTCCTTGGGGAGTAAATATTTCAGGGGAAAAAATGGATTAAGGAGAAAAAGGAGCAAAATTAAAGTGAATAAACATAGTTACTGAACTTTTTTCTTTTTTCTTGTAGATAAAGAACTGGTGTTAGACCCAGAGCCTCAATTAGCAGAAGTGATTTGATCATCTCTCTCTCTCCCCCTCTCTCTATATATATGTATATATATGATTAAACTACATTTGCTAATATTTCATAGTGATTATTTAATAGCTAGAATTATACTAACAAAACTGAATGTATTTTGGTTGAAAATGCACTTCAGCTTAAGGTTATTGTATTACATTGAGTCATACTCAGTACACCTTTATTTTATTAAATATTTTATGCAACTGTAGAAATTTGTAAAATAAGTTGCTTTTAAGTGATTTTATCTTTTAAGTTCACTATAATGAATATACATATATTGAGAGAGAGAGTCATTTGTTTAGGTGGGGCTAATTCTCTTACCCAGAGAAAGTGGCTGGATAAATAAATAAACAAGTGAATCTATCTATCTATCTATCTATCTATCTATCTATCTATCTATCTATCT
>LOJH01000165.1:41833-61436 GCA_001685095.1 Ellobius talpinus | reverse complement strand
ATCTATCTATCTATCTATCTATCTATCTATCTATCTATCTATCTATCTATTGAACTGTTGCCCCTAGATTCAGTATTTTTAGTATTAAAGATATTTCAGTATATTTTACTATTAAACTGTTACCCCTAGAGTGTCACATACATAATTACCTAGGGTTGGGAAAGCATGCAGATTTCATCATGGACCTCTATAGTACCATGTTATTTAAGATGGGCATTCTTTTAACATTTAAGTATCTTCTAGCCATGCAGTAAACAACATCCTATTCTTTGATCTCCCTTCTGCAAAAACAAAGAACCAAATAAACAAGAAGTAAATGATAAATGAATATAAAATGTTCATAAACACAGATATGCTAAGATTAGGTATATTAAGGTAAGTTTTACTCGTAGAAAGTCACTTCCATATTTATCATTATATGCCAAAAATTATTTGGACACAACCTACTAATGTCAGGTTATGATATTTTTCTTTCATGTACTATGACTCAGCACTATGTAGTCAACGAATTATTCTTTTCAAACATTATCAGTCTGAATATACTTTGAGAAAAATTCTGTTACTTAGTTTGGAATTTTATTTCCCTCAATATATCTATCCCCCTGCCTTTTTTTTAAAGGAAAAAAAAGACTAAAAGCTCACAGCAAACAATGTATAAATGACAAAATGTATTCCTTGCTTTGTGGTCATTGCGTGACTAGACAGTAGAGCAGTGGATTGCTCTGAGGTTTTACAGCTGCAAGGCAAAAGCATCTGTTCATTGCAAAGCCGTCATTGTTTAATTTTGACACTGACTTTTCCATGCATCTTGTACCAAGCACTGGATTAGATGCCACTAAGATGAAATTTGTTTTAAGTTGCTCCTAAAGTGCAGCTGTCCCTGTATGTGGCTTGTAGCTTAACCAAAATAGACAGACATAGGATCAATCAGAATCTTTGTACAAGGTCACTTGACCAGGCTAAGAGAAGCTCAGAGGAAGAATAGGAATGCTCTTATTTGTTGTGAATAACTGTAAAAACCACTTTACACACCTGTTTAGTTTGTGTCTAAGTTTCCAGACTCTTTTTAAAGCAATACAACCTTTATTAAATATTGAACTTTTAAAAGTGGATTATAATGTTTAAGTATTAGAGTACTCTGTATACATTAGCCATTATTCTCCCGTAATAATTTACAAGGGAAAGGATTCAGTTTATTGGTCTCTTAAGTAGTAATTGATTGAAAATAAAATTCATTCTAAAATCACTCAGCTAAATTATTGAAAAGAGGATATTTTTATAGAATGATAATTTTTCTTTAATGTTTCAAGTGAATGAAAAATGAAAGAGCACTCCACTTCCCAAGTTTCCTGGGATTGTGTGAATTTCTACCCAGCTGGTCCAAATTGATTGATACAGGGCCAAATATTTGTCTGCCTACATTTCAAAGTCTATAATTTGCTAATGAATTGTGGTAATAATCTTTCATCATACATGAAAGATTTAGCCAAACAATTTGCTAAGTATGTATTTTGATCATAAGATTTTTGGACGTACACCAAGCTTTACATCTATTTTACAGCTAATGCATGGGGGTAGAGGGAGGGCAATTGGAAAAATAATACTGAACATGGACATTGATGGGAAGGGATGAAGGAACAAGAAAAGAAGGTACCTTGGAAAAGAATAATGCAGAGAAAGTCCTGTGAATGACAGAGAAAACAAATTATATTTGCACCAACACTACAAAATTGAATTTTAAAAAATGCAAACATGCATTTAACCTCCAGTGTTCAGAAATGTTGTATCCAATGTATATCAAGACAAGTTATGATTATAGCTATTCCACTCATTATGAATAATTTCCTAGCAATTTGGTGTTAAAAATGTCAAATGTCCACAGATATTGAATCATTGAAGGCATAATACTTAAAACTAAGGAATTGTAATGGTAAGTTAATTTTTTAAAAAGTGATTTGACCAACTTCATAAGAAGCAACGACTACAAGAATTAGGAGAATATATTCCCCTTCAGAGCAAACATTGTGCAGAGGACAGTTAGACTTAGCTCTCTGGTAGGAGATTGTGGCATTAAGTAACTTCTCACAAAAATACAGGCCATACCTAAGTATTTTGATAGATGAGCATAAGATGTACTGTTGAGGAAGTCCAGGATTGCTTTATGAAGTAAGAAGGCAAGAAGTTGAACAGAAGTCTATTACATGCATAAAGTTTCCCTTTCATTGTTAGCAGTCATTGGGGCCATGAGTTCTTCCTATTTCACTCAGTCAGTCTAAAGTAATGTCATTCTGTCTATGAGGAGAGTATTACATAACAATGTATTTCCTTTGTTTCTTTTTCAAAACTTACCATTGTAGGTAGTTCTTAAAAACTAAATGAGAAACAAGGAAATAACTAGCACACCTTGTCTTGTAGAGAGAAAGTATCTATCTTAGAAGATGGACTTTGATTTTTATAGATTTTAAAAACAAGCACCAGGAATTTTTATATATCTGCTAGACCTCTTGAATATGTAATATCATACCTTCACAGCATGAATGTGTGTTCATTCATATAATTATCGTTCTATTTTTGGTACAGTTCAGTAAATCCAAGGGGGCACCACTAGACAATCTTGAGATAGAAAAGATAGAGATATGTTTCTTACATATGTTTTATTTTAGATGAAATCTTTTTTGACATCCTATTTTTGACAGTTAAATCTTTATCAATTTAATGTCATAATTCTTATAGGCATATTGATACCAGATAGTTGCTATAGTAATGTTAATAATGTTTGTATTGGGGATCCTTACTTATTTTTGCCCTCGTCTTATAGAAAAGTTTCATAATCACCATTGAGGAAAAGTAACATGAGAATCACACTTAGTATAGCTAATTATATCATAGTGTTTTTTAATGAAAACTCTTGAGTTTTTTATGAAAACTCAATTTTCAAAGTGAGTTGCTAGAGTTATAGATTATATTAAATGCAAACTTTGTTATTGGTATTGACAATAGTGTTTTAGGTATTATTATCTAAAGTACTTAAAGTTGCATACCTGCACTTACATATTGAAAACGTACCTCAAAAAAGATATGTTTATTATGTCACATAATTATCATCATCATCATCATCATCATATAATTTAAATATTTACTCGTTTTATTTTGAGGTAAGTATTCTTTCCCTTTATCCATCATATCTTAATTAAGTACATTTTATTTTCTTTCTCATCAAATTATCTATTTATAATAGCACACATGTACATACACATAGGTCACCTCAAAATGTGAAGTACCAGAAATATAGTAGAGTGTCCTAAGAATCCTGTTTTAGGCTAATTTAAATTTTAAATGTGACTTTCTGTATAAAGTATATTTGCAAAATGAATATAGTTTTTAAGTTAGCAGGCATACATGGCAAACTCAAAATAATGTTGGTTTGACGTTAGTTGTCTTTTTTTTGTGATACACATTCTTTATTGCCCAAATGTAGTTTGGATGTCTAAGAACTGGTTTTGGAGTTGTTTTTACTTTTTTCTTTTTAGTGACTTCACTTATTGTTTGTTCTCTGAACGGGCAAATTGATTGGTTGAAATTCCCAAAAGTAATTTGAAACCTCTCTTGTGGGCCAGGTAGTTATTCATTCTGGGTATTTAATTCTGTGTTATTTAGTTTATATGTCTCTTTTCTGAGTGCTCTCTTTGTATATATATCAGATATACCTCATTCATTTGCAGTTATTTTGTTATTTACTTATTTCCCTTATTAGATTGTATGTGCCCTAAAATAGGAAAAGTGTAAGTGTTCATCTCTTAGTGTCAGAGCCTTCCAATTGGTGATATGGTCATGAATAGATGTGTTTAAAGTATAACTACGTTGGAAGAGAAAGATCTGTTAAACAATGAGGTTATTTCTTCCTGAGGCATTTGCAGAAGTAATTATGCAAGTATTTTTGAGTACTTAAGCTTTTTGGATATTAGTGTTGAAATAAGCATGCTTTTAACAATTTAAAATTTAATTTTTCTTAGTATGGGTTTCATTGTGATGTTTTCATCTACATATGTCATCATACTCAGTACTCACTGGCTCTGCACCTTGGACACTGCCGTTCTTCATCCTCTCACTACTCTCCTTCCTCCTCAAATAGCTACCCTTCTATCTGCATGGCCTGTATACTTTATTAACCCCTTGTTTCTCCTACCTCCCTAGGGACCTTTCCTCACCTCTCATAGTCCCTGATCTACTTTCTTATTCTAAACTGAGACATGCATACATACACACAGATACACATTTGAGTATTATTAAATATATATTTAAATCTGTATTTCTTGTATAAGAGAAAACATGCAATATTTGTCTTTCTGAGTATGGCTTATATTGGCTAGTATAGTAATCTCCAGTCCCTCCTATTTTTCTTCAGATATCACTATTTCATTCTACTTTGCAGCTGAAAAAATAAAAAAATAATGAAAATGTTATTTATATGTACCCTATTCTCATTATTCATGCTGTCTGTATGTTACTGGGCACCTACGTTAGTACCATAGCTTATGAATAGTGCAGCAGTAAACTTGGATGTTCCAGTATCCTTATAGAATGCTGACTTATAATCCTTCAGTTATATACCCAGGAATGTGTCCAGATATATAGTTATTCTTGTTTTGCTTTTTCGAGGACCCTCCATATGAACTTCTATTGTGACTGCATGAGTTTGTATTCCAATAAACACTATGATCTGTGGAACCAGACCACTGTTCCTCATGCCACTAATAGGTTATGTAATGGCCATCTATTCTTATGTGTCTTGGCTTTCATTTTACATGTTTGTAGTTTTCATATCTAAAATGAAAAATCTATTTTTGCTGCCAGTAATAGGTTTCTAAACCTTAACATGTGTGTACAGATTTTCTGCTTCATCGAACTTTGTTAAATCTCAGCATTTCTCTTCTTTTGTTTTCTACTTATCCCTCTCATCAGCTTTGGCAAATATTTTTTGAATATGGGCCCATTAATGTTCACACATTGTAAGTTTGGTCACTAGTGTGTTCAACGTAAGAGGTGGCACTGGAGAGAGGCTAGTGTAAGGTGATTAAGATATTACACTTGCTGCACTTGGAAGGAATTGATCTAGATCTTGCAAGGTGAGAGAGGGTATGGAGAGAAGCATTAATCCATAGGCTGTTGCTGTATGGAAATAGGTTAATATATCACTGTGCTTGATTTAATCCTTGAGTTGGTATTAAAGGGATCCAGTGCTGAAATAGAATCTAAATCAGTGTTTTTCTTATCAAATAACAAATAATATTGTTTTTATATTAAAATGGACTTTTGGCTTTTTATATTCATATACCAACTCCAAGATATTATAACTGATTTTCATATATAAAAAGTCTGCGATATATAAGATTTTGTGAAACTGAGATTTATACTAAATTCAAGTTCTATGTGGGTATCAAGATTGTGGTTTCTACATCAGGACTGATATATAAATCAGAAGAATTAGTTTAAAAAGCTCAGAAATGTAACTTTACATTTACGGTCAATTATTTTCATCAAATATAACTTAATGATCTTTTCTGTATGTATTAAGGTATAGGATGTCTGTATGCAGAAGAATCAGCTTAAAGTAACCCATCATCCCTTATAGAAAAATTAATTCTAATTTGATCTCTGCACACAAGTAGGGGATGCATGTAGAAGCTGGAGGTCAACATTATATGTCTTTTTCAACTATCTCTACCTTAGTTTTTGAAAAAGGGTCTAGCTGTAAAATTGCCCAATTAACTGGGCGGTCAGACGGACGGATGGGGACACACACACACACACACATAGACACACACACAGAGACACAGACACAGAGTTTCTTTAATTTTTATTAAGATACATGTAACAAAATTCCTCATTTTCTTTATTATTCATTTCAGTGGTATCAAGCAATAAATCACATTGAGGGTAACCATCACTCACAGCCATCTCAAAACTGTGTCTTCCTGAAGTGAAACTCCATCTCCATTCAAAGCTAAATCCTCATTACCTTCTTCCCACAACCCCTAGCAAACCATCCTTGTTTCTTTTCCTACGAATTCAGTACTATATGTATCTAATACAACAAAGGATCTTTGGTTTTTTGTCTTATTTCACTTAGCTTAGATTCATTCATTTTGTAGCATGTGTTAGAATCTATTTTCTGAGGCTGAAAATATCTTGTTATGTAAATATAATGTTTATCTATTGATGGAAAATTGGGTTTATTCTGCCTTTAGGCAGTTGCTGCAGACATGGTGTACATCTCTGAGACCTCATTTCCAAGTTTTGAGAGAATATACTAAAAAGCAGAATTGCTAGGTCAGGAAATACTGTATTTTAAGTTTTTGATGAACCATTTCTTGTAACAGTGGTTGTCTGTGTTGTAATGAATAAATGTTTTAGTTTTTCCAATTCTTGCCAATACTCATTTTCTGTGTTTTAAGAATAATAGCTAGGTCTGAGGAGATGATTTAATGATTAGAAGCCCCAGATGCTCTTGCAGAGGACCCAGATTAGATTTAACTCTCATTCACATGAGTTTGATTAGCATTCACAGGGCAGTTCACAACCACCTGTAACTCCAGCTCCAGGGGATCTGCTGTCCTTTTCTGGCTTCCTTAGGTACCAGACACATGTGTGCATACGTACATGCAGACAAACCTTTATACACATAAAAACATTCTTTTCAATTAGCCATTCTTCTGGACACAAAAGCGCTATTTTGTTGTGATTTTTGACTTGCATTTTTCTAGTGGCTTATAATTAGAAGAACATGGTTTGTTATGTTTGGACTTTTAGGGGAATATCCATTTAAGTTCTTTGCCTTTAGGTGAGGGAGTGCTTTCTGGAGTGAGGAAAATGATCTTGAATTAGGGATGGTTAACAAGAACTTTGTGAGTGTACTAAAAATAGCTGAATTGTTCACTTAAATGTAGAAAGTGAATGTGGAATAGCAAGGGCTTATAAGAGAGCTTAAGAAAAATGTAAATTGTGCCAAAAGGAAGATTATTATAAATGCTTAAATGGTGACATGCAGATAAAGGAATAAGATCACCAAGTTTCAGTTTGCTAAGTGTTTAAGTAAAGATAGTCTGTTGTAGCACGAATTCTAATAGGTATTAAAAAAATTCAGTCAGATATTAAGTGTGTGAAAGGTGAGAGATGGGAGAAGCCCTGCAGCAGCCACAAGAGAGACCTTTTACCTTCACCGAATCCTCAAAAAAACCAGGGGTGATCTTGTCCACAGACTGCATTTTCAGACTGCAACTGAGCTCATGTCTCCTCCAGCCTTATATTCTTCTTTCAACCCAGCCATATTCCTTCCTGTCTCCTCCTCCCTAGTGCTGGGATTAAAGGCGTGGTTCTCCCAAGTACTGGGATTAAAAGTGTGAACTACAATACCTGGCTTGTAGTGGCTTAGCTCTGCATTTTGATCTTCAGGCAAGCTTCATTTGTTAAAACACAAATGAAATAACAGTGCAGTCTGTTTTTCCTTTCATTGAAGTAAGCCAGGAGAATTCTTTAACTCGAAATTATTATTATTGTTATTGTTATTGTTTTTGAAACAGGGTTTTTCTCTTTAACAACCCTAGCTGTCCTGGAACTAGCTCTTGTAGACCAGGGTGTTCTAGAACTCACAAAGATCCACCTGCCTCTGCCTCTCAAGTGCTGGGATTAAAGGCATGTGCCACCACCGTCCAGCTTTAACTTGAAATTTTTAAGCATTACAAAGTTTTTTGGAATCACATTTCATAAGCATTTGGGCTAAATATATGAAAGGTTACCTTTATTACTTATCTTTATTTTATGGCATCTACTGCACTAGGAGGATAGCATTTCAAGAGGATTGGTGTTAGCTTTTGTGTGTAACAGAGGTATATGCAGACAAACCCTTATACACATAAACCCTTATACACCCTTGTACACATTGGTGCTAGCTTTTGTGTGTAGCAGAGGTACTATCATGAGAGACTATTTACATCACCGTGGAGTTTCTGTGACTGATTTTGCATGGTGTTTCCATCAATATTTTTGTCATGTTGTAGTAGATATATATTTGACAATATGTATTTGATATACAGTGAACACTTTGTGAAGAATAAAGATATTGATTAGTCTATTTAAAAAAATAAAACAAAAAAGCCATTTTTATGGCTACAGTGGTACATGCCTGTAGTCCTAGTACCTGAGTGAGAAGGCAGGAGGATCATTTGAGCCTGGGAGTTCAATCACTGTCAAGTTGGGCAATGTAGAATGGTCTTGTATTAAAAAGCAAACAAGCAGCTGCTTTATTCCTCTGCTGTCTGAATCCTGCCACAGGGACTGACCATCCAGACCTAGTGTTGCTTATCTGGATGCAGAGATATACAGTCCAAGCTCTAGAAGATTCCTCCTATTTGGTTGTTCTTCATCAATGGAATATAGTGGCAGGCGGTTTTGCTGGCATTATTAATTGTGTTAACTATTTGGATATGAGGTTCATATTCTACTAAAGTAAATGCACAGATATGTTTCTTTAGCATTTGCATTCTTAATGTTGGTGACATTGCAGATACGTGCAAATATATAGCAATTGTTAATTTTCTCATTTTACATTTGTCACTGCTTACATTTTAGCTGCGTTATGCTTTTATAATAAGTCATATAAGTATTTGAGTAGTTTTGAATTGAATTACAATAATAAAAGAATTTATTAAAAATTGCTTTCTTTAACCATATATGTTATGTAAATAGTAAATCCTTAATGATAGTAGATTAAAGCTGCAATATTGGGGTGGTAATGAAGTTGTGAATGCATTTCAGGTACTTGAATTTGTAGAGAGAATTCTTGGCTACTTTATTTTCAAGAGCAAATTGTGACCCAGTACTTAAAATCAAATCTTCAACTGTGGCCTTAATGCAGATGTGATCCAGTACTTAAAATCCAGTTTACTCACCTGTGGCTTTAATGCAGAATTATAAACATGAAATTCTCCAATTTGAATTTAGAAGCTAAAATATTCTTCTTTTTGGAAGCAAATATTTAATCTCTGTGGCTCACCACCGAGGAAACATTTGTACAATTTGGAAAGAGTTCTGCCAGTTCTTGTATTCAGACAGTCAGACTTTAGAATCCACACTTTGCCTACACTGAGAAAGAGTGAGACCAAAAAACCCCTTAATTATTTAACTCTGAACTTGTGTACTACCAAATGGTGTGTGTCAGGACCAGAGATGCAATGAGTTCTGCTTTTTATGTCTTTCACTGTACTTAAATCGTTTCTTTTCCTGTTCCCTTTGCTCCCTCCAACCCCTTATAATTGTGGAAGAGGAGGCAGAAAGAGTGTAAAAGCCAGAATTTATTCACTTTAAAAGTCTAACTTTCTAGCCAAGATGTTAAACCTGTACATTGTGTGTGTATGTATATATATATATGTATAAACCACCCTGTACATCACCTAATTTAAGTTCATTCTTCATTCTTCACACCCACTTTTCACCATAACTCCAGCAGTATCCCATTACTGAGTCTTCCTTAATTTGGGTCTTACATTTCTAACCCAGTCTCGTCTTCACATAGCAACCTGAGTAATATTCTTAAAACATGTTAGGCTGGAAATGTAGCTGAGTAATCAAGTACTTGCCTAGCAGGTGCAAGGCCTCAAGTTTAATCCTTAACACTGTTAGAAAACCCACTTTTAAAACCACTGGACTATCTCAACTGAAACTAAACTCAAATTCTTTAACATACTCTACAGAGATTTTCATATGAACTAATGGTTTTACATGGTCTGGTCTCTTTCTGGCATATTTTGTTGTTGGATTTGTTTGGCTTTCCCCCCTCACTTAACCACCGTAAGGTATTACATTGGCTCCTTTATCTAGATGTTCAGGTCTCTGTGTCTCATCGTCTTTATTCTGGCTGCTCTTTCTACCTGGGGCGTTTATATGACTGACTCCTCAGTCTTCAGATTTCTTCCTTTATCACCATCTGTCCCAGTCTAAGTAGGTTTCTATTCCTTCTTAGCGTTTTTCATTAAACATAGTTTATATCTGTCATAGAGAAAGGATAACAAATTATATGTTTACATACGAACAAGACTCTCATTCTTTGGCACATCCTTAGCACCCATATGGCATTTCATTTACATTTTAATAAATAAAGCTTGCCTGAAGATCAGAGAGTAAAACACACTCACTGATCAGCCTTACAGACCAGGCAGTGGTAACACACATCTTTAATTCCAGCAGCCACACCAGTTGTTATAGAAACCAGGTAGTGCATGCTTTTAATCCCAGTGGTACAGGCTTTTAATCCTAGCCCTAGAGAGGATTATAAAACAGGAGATACAGCTATCAGATACAGTCTCATTCTGAGATTCCTGGAGGCAGGATTGCCATTTTTGGACTGATTTTGAGGTAAGAGCCAGTGGCTGACTGTTTTATCTCAGGTTGAATCCCAATTTATCTCTCTGAGTTTTATTAATCATGCTTCAAGCACCTACTTGAATAGCTGCAATAAAATGATACTTTAAAAACCTCTTGAGTAAACTCACTCTTCCTCTCTTTTGATCTAGCACTTTATACTCTCTCTGTAACCTGCTAACTTATCTTGAATAAGTTATTCAGCTCCCCTAGCCTCAGTTTTTCATCTTTGATGTAGTGACGTAGCTCAAAATAATATTTTATAAATAATTATATTAGTGCAATTAAAACTCCACACAGTGCTTGAAAAATAAAGCACTTACAATTTATTAAGAAAATCTTTTAGTGCAGACTTGAGCAGAGAAAGGAAGATGAAGAAAATAGGGAGGAAGGAAAAAAGGAGAGGGAAAGAAAAGGGCAAGTTCAAGAAGGACAGTTTGTGTGGCTTCAAGAGAAGATCTTCAGCACTGCTTGGATCCTTGTTCTGGCCTCCTCCATTTATAAAACAACCATGATTGTTCTCTTTGTATCTGAGTATTGTATGTCCTTCTTCTGTTTAAGCCGCTTTTGTCTTCCATGTTTGTATCTAAAAAGTTCTTAAGACTTTTCTCAAAGGCTGTTCCATCCAGAGAAAAAGATGACTTTCTTTTTCCTCTAGGCTTTTACCGCAAGAGCCTGACTGTATAAAGGAAATATTCAGTACTGAAGGTCTTCCTGCTATGTGCTAAGCACCTGGCTAGTAGCTTACAACAAATAGATGATTTGCATGTAGAAATTTTATCTGATGTTGTAAATATGTTAAAGATGAGTTATTAAGTGTCTCCGACTTTTCATCATGACAATGGCCTTAAAAATAACTGAAAAGAAGGAAAGGTTGATGTTGGACCATGGTTTCAGAGATTTCAGTCCATTGTCTCCTTGTTTCTAAGGTGGGAAGCAGAACAGCAAAAGTGCTCACCTTGTGGAGCTTGGGAAACAGAACCTGGGGCCGGGGCAGGCAATCCTTCAAAGACACTTTCTTGGATGGATTCTTCAAAATAGGCTTTACTGCCCGTAGTTCCGGTACCTTCCAGAAGTCTGTTTAAATTTGACTTCATCACAGGATTAATCCAATGGTGAAGGTAGAACCCCCATGATTCAGTCCTTCTGGACCTGACTGTCAAGTACAAGACTTTCCATACATGAGCCTTTGGAAAGGTACTTTAAATCTAAAGCAGTCTGTAACAACAATCTAGTGGTAGATAACATGGACTGAGGTTAATTTTACCTATATGACTGAGGGAAGACTTTTTTGGGTCTATCTGTTATAGAGTGGTTGACACATGATAGTCTAGCGCTAAGCAGCATAAGCTGTTTTGATTATCTGATTTTTTTCTGAGCTGGTTTTCTTGTTAGTGAGATGCAGTAGCAGCTCATACAGTAGGAATAGTGTGCATCTTCTGCCGGTCTGTAATATTAGTAGTGCCTTTTAAAATGTGCGTCTTCCATTACAGGAAAATTAACTGAATCAGATTTGGTCATGAATTTATCTTTAAATAAATAACTGGTTGTGAGAGAGGATAATGATGTTATTAATTTGAAAGATCTTTCGAAGTGTGGTAGAATGTCTTCAGAGATTTTAAATCGGGAAATCACACTATCCTTTTTTTTTTTAATCTTATTGTATATAGATTGCAGGAAGCAAAAGTGAGTGACAGAGATCACCGAGACAGTGTTGTTATATTCCAACTGGGAGATGATAGCGGTCTTGTTATGGTTGAAAATAGGTAGATGACAAAAGCAAGGGGGAATGACGATGATTTATAGATTTTTGATTTAAGTTATTGAGCAAGTGGTAGTATTCTATTTCTGAAATGAAAGAAAACTAAGTATAGTTTCATTTGGGTTATATTATCTTTGCATTGTCTGTTAAATACCAAGTGGAAAAGTACGAACATCATTTGCACAAATCTGTAGGCGCTGCTTTTATCTTCTGTAATGTGTGGGGAAATTGCCATCTCTTTAAATGGGTTACTAGGGTATGTGTTAGTGTAAGAAAGTGTGTGGGACTGGATGATTAGTTAAATCAATAAAGCAGTGAACGAGGTTGATCATTTGAATCTAATTATCTACACCTTTTAAATAATCAGAACTGATTTCTCTTGTAGCAGCCACATGTAGCGGCCAAATACCATGCATTGTCATATTGTTAATATATATATAATCTGTTATAGAAAAATGTATTTCATAAATCTTAACTAATTTTGCTTGGTAAATTGTACAGTTCTTGCCCCCTTCCATGTGGTTTGCTCATAAAAATTGTGGGTTTTATGAAGTGCATAGGCTGTAGAAGAAAGGGATTCTCTATCGAACTCTAGTTAGTGAATTTGCCCTTGATATGTGCTTACCATTGACATATTGAGCTTGTTCCTCAAAACGTGCTTGATATAATCTTATCCCTTCTGGCTTCGTTAGAATAAAATTACTTTGTTACCTAGTCCCTATATACTTGTTTATGAGGCTAACACTCTTTGGACTTAAGAATGACTAGTAAAATTCCTGATGTAGTTTTAGGTTTTATATTGTAGTTTTTAGGTTAAGAGGAAGGGGGATTAAAAGAAGTTATGCTGTCAGAACTGAGCAATGAAAGGCTTGAACTCAATTGTAGTTTTGAATGGATAACAGCTTTATTAAATAGTCTTAAACTATAAAAATGTAAGTTGGTGTTTTCTCTTTTACATATTTGGTTGAATTTGTTTCACAGTGCACACTGTTCTAAATTTATTATAAACAGAAATAAGGACATTGTCATGTACATTTTGATAACAAAAAGTTTAACAACAAAATTTCCATCACAGTGGTTTTTTAAATTTATTCCAGAAATATAAGAATAGCATTTTTATTGTAGATGACTCAGAAATGTGTAAATCTTAAAAAGTAAAATACAAAATTTTCTGGCTTGTATGGATATTTAAAAGATAAGTACCTGGAAATGGAATGGTAGGTTGAAGGACACATTTATATCATTTTGTTACTTCCTAATTGTCCCTCAAAGAAAGTTTGCCTAGTTCTTTATCCTCCAGCCTTATGCTAGCAGGCTCTTTATATGTACTACAGTATTCTCACCAACAGCAGACCATATAAATATATTTGTGTTTTGCTTAGTTGAAAAGATAGAGTGGTATATTGCTTTAATTTTCTTAATTACAAGTGAAATTGAATGGGGTGACTTAATAATAATAGCTTTTTTCAGCTTTTGATAAGTTTTATACTCTATGTTTTAGATGCCTCATCTATAAATGGCATGGAAGTAGTTGTTTAATCTGTAGATTGCTTAGAAGACTACTTAGAAATAGTGTTACTTAAATGCCTGATAAACTAGAAACTAGTTAATAAGTTTTAATATGTATTGGTTATATGCAACTATTTAACCCTATAGGATCTGAACTGTAATTCAAACAATAATATGTAAAGTTGCATATTAAGTAGTCCTTTAGAGACTATGAAATATTTTTTCTGAAATAAGCTGAATAAAAATGAATTATTTTCATTTTCAAATGTTTCTATGACTGAACTTTAGACAACTAGCACTTATTTGGAGTGTTGGGGTGGTATTGTGATATATTCGGGGAAACAGATTGTTGAGGCTGGAGAGAATAAAGTTCAAGTCAGGGTTGTCACACAATAAGCCAGGTTGGTTTTTATCCCTCCAAGATTGATGTGAGCATGAAATGTACAAAGCACCTGGATCGATGCCCTGGCACTCAATAAATGGGAGCTGCAGTCATTATAGTTGCTCTTCTCTGCGCCTCCTAATTCTTTATCTATGCCTTTAGCATCCTAACTGTCACACTGTAGCATACGTGCTTGGTTATGGGTATAATTTTTAGAGTGCTGTGAGTTCCTGTGAGATCAAGAGAGCATATCTTTATTTGTTTTTATGTCTTTCCTACAGGGCTTTGCAAACTGTCAATACAAGATTATTGTTTGCCACTGCTTGGAGATAAATTTGAACTATTGCCAATATTTCAAAGCTAGAATTTTTCACTTTTAAAACAAAACCAACTAACAGAAACTAGATCTCTTGACTTATCTGAAAGAACCAAAAATTTCTTGTGGTTCCAGAGCTTTTATAGCAGCAGCTGGCTAGCCTCAAGCGGTCTTGGGTAGGACATGTCCATCAATTGATAATAGCCCCTAACAAACCAATATGTTTCTTTAAAATAATACTGGTCATTTTCCTGTCACGTTTCTCTGTATTTGTTACTTGCCTATGGTAGTTCTAGACAATCACATTTGAGACTGCTGCACTGGTGACTGTAAGGGAATCTAGAACTTAGGAAATGCTTGATGAATGTTCTATAGATGAAGGAAAGAACCATATTCATACAGAAGTATAGAAAATACTTGTGTTTCACCCTGAAATGCACAAGCTCAGAGGTCAAGCTTTCTTTACCTTTGCAATAGTAACATCTGTTCCCATCATCTTTTCTTTGACAGTCTACAGCATAAAGAATGAGTTGTAATGTTGAGGTGTCAAAGACCAGTGCTCAAGAGTCACGTGGCTTTCATTGTTATGATTGTCAGGCTGCCACATTTTGTGAGGATGGACATAATTGAATTTACTCAGTACTGGCATGATGTGGTGAAACATGACAAAAATATAACATCAAATGGACTTTCCATTTATTTTGGAATGCATGACAATATCTATTCACTTGAGGAAAAACATACAAACAACACCCAACTGTGTTTGAAGACAAGATATCTTTGATCAGAATCTCTGAAATATCCCTTTGAGTTAGCTATTACTAGAGTAAACTTTATTAATTTGTACATGACAGTAATTTGGAATTTATGATTATTTAGTCTCATTGAACTAAAGCATGCCCCAAATCTATGAAGGGAGAGTTTGCCAAGGAAGAGAACAGGATGAATAACATTTCTTTTGTAGGGAGTGTGGTTAGGTTGGGTCTGGGGGACGAAAAGATGATTACAGAAAAAAAATTAATTTTCTGGTTTTAGTTTTCAGGGAGGTGTTATGATACCGTAAAATAGAAAATGCCTCAGTGTCCTGTAGATTGACTTTTGGATCCTAATTCTGCTACTTAACTTGGCATTTGTGTGTGTCCTCAGTTTATTTTGTAAAGAAAGAATAAAGGCTACATTGATCTTAATTATCAGATAATATATAAACGTATGTAAATCACTTGACAGATCCTTTGCATTTCATGTTTTCTCTGCCTACTTTGTACCTTTTATCAAGATTTCAACCCATCTTACATAGAAAACAACTAGAAGGAACCTATTAACATCCTTTGTAGCACTTACCTCTCTAATTACTTCGCTTCACCCACTCCCACTTGTCCTTCCTTAATAACATACACTTACAGAATGATTATAAGCTCCATGAAGGCAGAGACTCTGAGTAGTCTCTTAGTCACTATTATAGATTAAGCCCTTTTTTACATTAGATATGCAATACACGTTTGTTGTCTGGCTGGACAACTGAATGAATGCGCATGAATTATTAACACTCAAGTGAATGTGCTTAATAAAGCTGGAGCTGAGTGTTCAGTTTGTAAGTCCAAGGGGGAAATTCTCTTTGCACTTGTTAGTAGTATCTGTATGTATTATTCCTAATAAATACAAATTAATTTACTGATACATAGTAACCCTTCTTATTTATGTGTTTTTTAAGATTAATAAAGTGATGATCTACTTTATGTAAGGAGGCAGATTTTTTATGAAAGATTTGTTTGTTTTTTAATTATGTGTATGTGTATGGGAGTGTGCACCTGAGAGCAGGTGCTTCTCAAGACCAGAGGTGTGGGGTCCTTTGGAACTGGAGTTGGGAGTGTGCACATGAGTGCAGGTGCTCCTCATGACCAGAGGTGTGGGGTCCTTTGGAACTGGAATTGTAGGCAGTTGGTAGCTGTCTGATACGGATTTTGCCTGCAAAAGCAGAAGTTTGATACTAATTCTTAAGTATTGCTTGTTGTCCCGTCTATACTTTTCTCCATTTTCTTCTTTTAAAAATTTACCAAAATTTAAAAAAAATCCTATGTCCTGTGTATGCATATTGTAAGCAACTATTTACATATTTTTGTTCTAACTACATTAAGTTCCTTAATGGACTATAAGAGATTTGCTCCTCAAACACCCTTGCATTTTCTTTGCTAAACTGAAGGCACTTAGGTAAGAGGTGTTCAGTATTTCCTGAATAAGGCAGGGCTTGAATTTGAGGCTGGTGGTGACTATAGTATCCCTTATACCTTCTGTATCTTCTAAGCATAGCAATGCATAGCTTAAGGATTCTGCGCTCTTTCCTGTCCTACAATAATATTTTGATTATAACTCTGTAAAATAAAAATCCTGAAAGAAACTTTTGCCTTCTTGACTATTTAATGATCATAGTATAGCTCATTGTTGCTCAAAGTTATTTTCATTTTCAAATTTCTCTTCAATTTTGGAGTGCTAAATACTTACCATTAATAGTTCTTAGATACCTTAAATTAACATTATTAGAACAATAAAGGTGTCATTATGAAAATAATTCAGCTATATGATTTATACTTTTTTAAAAAATGTATTTATTATGTATACAGTATTCTGCCTGCTTGTATGCCTGCAGACAAGAAGAGGGCATCAAATCTCCTTGTAGATGGTTGTGAGCCACCATGTGGGTGCTGGGAATTGAACCTGGGTCCCCTGGAAGAGCAGCCAGTGCTCTTAATCTCTGAGCCATCTCTCCAGCCCCTGATTTATACTTTTAAAGATACATCAAAGAATATAAAGAAATAAAAATGAGGTAAAGTGTGTCAATCTTTTCCAGGTATAATTTTATGTTTCCTTAGATGATCTACTTCTTTATGCCATTTTAATATGTAGTACCATAGGAAAGCTACTTGCCATCAGTAGCAATTTAAGTTTAAATTAATTAAAAAGTTTGAAAAATTAAGAATTCTATCCCTCAATCACATTTCAAGTTTTAGTATACGATCATATATATAACTCTACCATTTGTGCTATCTCATTGTCATTAGAGGTTTTTGTTTAGACTTTAAATGGATTTTATCTTTAAAATACTAACTTTTCTTAAAATCTCATTTCCCATATGTATTTATCAAGTATATATTTAGATCAACATTTCTTCCCTTCTTTTTGCTCTATCACTTATCAAGATGGTCAACCCCTGAAAATTTCACCATTATTTAAAACTCTGGATATGGTTGAAGTAATGCCGTATTTATTAGACAGCTTGACAATGTCTCCATGTGCCTCTTCTGTCATATACAGTGAAAAATAAATAAGTTGTGATTTTCTTCCTTTATCTTATTAAGTAAATTATATGGTCATTTTTTATGGAGCTTCCATAGTTAGAGATGTAAAACAGCAATTTCTTGGTTCTATAGCATGACATGGTTCAGAGCTGAGATTAGAGAAACC
The DNA here is from genome assembly GCA_001685095.1 of Ellobius talpinus. Taxonomy (NCBI): domain Eukaryota; kingdom Metazoa; phylum Chordata; class Mammalia; order Rodentia; family Cricetidae; genus Ellobius; species Ellobius talpinus. Next base: position 43,592 of record LOJH01000165.1, on the reverse strand, counting down.
CCGTAGAGTTGTTAATACTTGAGGGCATCCCCAACTAGAAAAGTATGTGAATTTAGGCATGGGAGGAAGGAAGGATCTGCTTTAAATTTAGTGTAGGGTCACTGAATCTTAATGATAGATTAAACAAGGGAGGTAGAATAATGAATAGGGTTTGCTGTGTGTAGTACTAATACCAGAAGTCCATGGTTTGTGGCGGTTTTTTATGTCCTTTCCCATATGGTTTTTGAATAGAGCAGGTTATGGCAGGGATGAGCTAAGGAATAGCTTTGTTAATGAATAAATAGGAGTAATTTTTTTAAACAGGAGACCAGACAGTTTGTTTAGAATGTGTACTTATTTAATGAATCATTTCGTTAATTTTTTCCCATCTTAATAATACATCAAGTGATAATGCTAAAGTGTTCCTAGTATTTTCTTTCTAAATAAGTTGTATCTACATTTTAGATCTAGCCTTAACAGTGAAACCCTTGGGTTAGGATTTTTAACTGCCTTAATTAAAAGCCAGTTAACTGCAGCTTCTGAGCATTGGCAGCCTCATTCCTTGAAGTTTGACGTGTATTAAGCTTTCATTTATAGTGTCCATTCACTTGGCGTTTGGAGCCAGCTTCCAGCTCTGTTTCATTCAATCAAAGTTAACTTGGTGTGTAATTTTGTCCTTACCTTTTGTAACTTTGCTCTTGGCCAATGCAGCTACTTTTCTGAAGATGATCTCTTTACTCTTTCACCTACATCTCTCTTAGAATAATGATGAAATTTGATCATGAAAATTGACAAGTTAGAATTTTAAAGTCTGTTCAAATGCACTATTAAATATTGTGGGGGCTTTTCTTTGGAAAAATTTGGTTTACGTTTCCTAAAGGAGAGATTAAATAGGTTGTCTCTGGTGCCCAAGTTAAGCAGAGTCAAGGGAAAAGCAACTCTCCTGACTCCAGAGCTCCAAATGCAAACACTGGCCTAGTTGTTCCCAAACTTTCTTCTTGATGTGGGTGACTTGAATGGTTTATTTTCACTTGATGAACCACACCCCCAGGCCACTTTAGTATTCATGGCAGACCTCAACACTAAGTCCCTTTGTTGTCTTTGTTATTTGCATTTTTTGTTAAAAAGAAAAGATAAAATTATTAGGGACCTGATTATAGACTGAAGTTCTATTGCTGATGGTTCCCACCACTTTTTTTCACATCCCAGAGAAAGCAAAGGCTAGGATGGGCAGTAGAATACAGAAAAGCAAACATAAATATCATGTCTGAGCTTCAGTGTGATGCTGCCAGAGTAAGAAAGGAGTTATAGGGTTTTCTTTGGGAGGGGGTGTTGTTGTTTTTCCCACATTACAAAAATCGTTATTTGCCAAAAACATAATCAACATTTAACTTTTTTAAATACTTATTCAACTGTCTTCTTTAGTTAAGAATGTTTAAAGTCTGCTTTATCATTGTAACTTAGGTATTAACTAAATGTTGGCTATTTAAGCATGTAGCTTAATTTGTTTGTATCTATACATAGCATAAGCATATGCTTTAACTCACCTGAAATAAAAAAGAAATTCAATTCTATTTAAAAAAATTTAAGATGTGCTGCGTAGTTTAAAAGCATTGCCCACATCCTCTTCCTATACATACAATTTCATTTTAGAACTCACAGAGGTTGCAAATATAACATAGTCATTTCTATGAATTTCTCAGAATTTCTAAGATTTCACTTAGTCAAATCAAAGGCATAGAAAAAGAGTTGGCAAGAGTGTCCATGGTGGGGAGGGGGG
>LOJH01000165.1:26279-41746 GCA_001685095.1 Ellobius talpinus | reverse complement strand
CATCAGGTCTAAAGTGAGTGGAAAGAGAAAGAGAGAGAAAGAGAGAGAGAGAGATTCTTTTACTCCAGTTGAAACCATTGAGGAGACTCAGAAGGCATTCATTGGTCAGTGATGATAAGAGGAGTGTTTGCTGACAGTCATATGATAAAGCTTACTTAGTATTATCTTAATATTCTTTTCTTCTTCTGTTTTGGTTTAATTATTTTAACGATTATGATGATGATTGTCAGTCTTGCTGTTTCTTTCTCAGGTGTCTGTGACCTCTTGGAAGCAGCTGTTGGTTATGTAATAATAACTAGTTGCTATTTGCTCTGGCAGTTTTTCTTTCTAAACAGCACTTAATAGCACAAGAGTTGAGAATCAGTCACTTTATTGCTTGTTCAGTATGACAGATGTGTAAAGGTTTTCTTGCTTTTGTGATAGAGACTGCCTGTAGTTGGTCACTCTCACTTGTTACTACTTAATGACCACTGTTTAGCATATGTGTGAATGGTCTTATAGAAAAGGCATAAATGTGTCTATGTGGTAGTACATGACAGTAATCCCAGTACTCTCAAAGTCAGGCTAAGCACGGACGAACAGGCCAGACTGGATTAGGTAGTGAGATCCTCTCTCTTGAAGAAGATAAGAAAGAATTTCCTTATTTACAGTTATAAAAGTGTCAGGTAGAAAGAATTTTAAAATAACTTACCACAACCTTTTATTTTACAGACAAAATGCAGGTTAAGAAATCTATTGTAATTATGAAAGAATCTCAACCCTAGAATTTTATAGGGCTACATTAGACTCTGTTCTCACATCTACTAAGTGGAGGAAGCTTGAATCAATTATTTTATGTGAGCTCAGTTTCTGTATTTGTAAAATAAAGATAGTAATAATAAAAAAAGAGAGAGGACATGAAGTGCTCTGGCCTCTGTACCTGTTTTACAACACTGTAAAGAAAGTTTATTGAAATTGGATAATTTTGAGTGGTATTGTATAATATGTACTCAAGAATATGGAGAATGTATGACATTGTATCACCAAATCTTGTGTGTAAATTATTTTGATAGAAAATTACAAAATAAGAGAATCATTGGAAAAATCAAAAGAACAACAAAAGGACAGGTGCAAAAAATAATACAAGTAAAGGTTATTGTGGGCATGATACATTAATATAAACTAGGAACTTCTTGCTGTTAGTTCTTGATCAGTTTCCTGCCCCACTCCTATACTAAGAAACATCCAGTCATTAACAGGACTACTGAAATAAAAACCCAGGTTGTTCTGGTACAAGTTTCTTTACTTTGAATAAAAACATTTTAAAAACTCATTAAAGATGAAAACTATAAAATTAGACAAAATATGAAATGAGTCATAATCTCATGACATAGAAAGGATAAAATTATTTGTTGTATATCTTTATGGTTTTCTATGAATATTATAGTATGGATATGTGTATACATATATGTATATATTTAGTAAGCAACAAGAACATTATTTTTTAATTTTTCCTTTTTTTCTTTTTTTGTGGTACTGGGAATTAAACACGGGGCATTGTGTATAATAGGCAAGCACTCAGGCTGTATCCTGAGCCCCTAGCTTTAAAAAATATTAGCATTTATTAATTGCACATAATAATGAGTTTGATCATGACATTTTCATACATATGTATAATGTATTTCCACCATATTCATTCCTTGCTAGCCTCCCTTGTCCTTTGTCTCCCTCCCTTTCCCACTAAGCTCTTTTATCTTTCCAGCTAGTCCCTCATCTTTTTTCGTATCTTGTTTTTAATTGATTTTTTTAAACCAGTGAGTTTCATTAGGGTCTTTTGCAGGGACAAGTATTTTATACCATTGGCTACACCACAGAAGAAAATTTCCCAGGGAGGGGTGAAGCCTTTTTATCTCCTCTCCCTTCCATGACAGTTTGTGTTGTTAGTCCCAATCTTGAGCTATTCTGCAGATAATTATATCTGCTGTGAGTGCCAGAGTGCTGCATCTCTGTTATGTCCAGAAGTCAGCCTTCCACACCTCTCCTCTACTTCTATGGCTCTTACACCCCATCCCCCCACATACCTTAATGTTTCCTGAGCTTTGGAGGAGGTGATAGATGTCCTGTTTATGGCTGTAGCCCCCATTTTTTTTTAACATATTAAAAAGTTAGCAACATTATCTTCTACATCAGGAAGTAGCTTTTTTCCCATGAAAAGGGTCAGATAGTATTTTAAAATTTTCAAAATATTATAGTGTATTGGATCTACTCTGCTAACCTGGCAGTACAGAAGCAGTCAGAAACCATATGGAAACAAATAGGAATGATGATGCCTTAGTGTGATTTGCTGGTAGAAACAAGCGACACAGGTTTACTGGCCTTTGGGATACACTTTGTGGGCCCTGCTTCGGTGTAATAAAAAGTGGGGTCCTTGAAGTCGACGGAGCCCTTTTCTCTTACTTCACGTGGGCTTTAACTCAGTATTTAAGGTGCTGGAATCTCACAGCAGGAAATAGTCGCTGAGTGAGTGGCTCCAGTTTCTTTTCCTGTAAATTCAAAGAGGGAAATATATGGACGATAGATGTCCAAGTCTTAGAAATTTTATTCTATAAAGCGTAAGTGAGAAAGAAGACAGTTGGTATGATGAGGCAGAAATGGTCCCTAAAGCTGCTGGATGGCTCTGAAGGTCAGACTGGCTAGGGGAGAGCACATCCACCATGTGTCCAGGTGCCCTTAGTTGGGGGCAAGTCCTCCTTGCTCTAAAGCTGCCTGACTAGTTGCTCTCTCTTCTCTCAGCATGGTCACTTTAGTGTTGCATATTTCATTCATTAGCCATCTTCTGGATTAGGTTGTACCAATTTTGTGTTTGGTGGTCAAGGCTAAAGTGAATATGCTTGCATCTACGTATTTGGTAGCATGTATACTATCCTTGAAATTAGCCAGTGCTTCTGTCACATCTTGTTTTACCCATTGAAATTTAAAATCAAAACATTTCTGACTTACAAGTACTTTCTGGTTAATGCACAATCTTTTGTCTTGTCTTTTTTGTTGCCCTCTGTTCTCTTGGGGATCTGACCCAGAGCTTTGCCTATGCTGGACACATGCTCTACCAGTAGTAGACTAGAACAAACTTGAACCAGTGGGACTTTATAGAATGAATGTCATCTAACATGAGACTCCTGAAAATGTTCTTATATTGTGGCAGCTATTTCAGTGTTTTACTTAATTGATATTTTCCTTCTGATGGTACAAACTTATTAATTTACTTTACTTTATGTGGGGGGGAAATTTTAAGAGAATTTATTGGGTACCTGCTGTTTTATTCACTGTAAGCAATACAGCACCCATTTTCTAGCATGAGCTCACTATGACAGAAATAGGTGGAAACACTTGTTATTTTCCACAATGTCAGAATTTATTGAAGGATAGTAAATTTATAAGGTTCAGGGAGTTCAGTGATAGCAGTTTGCTATCTAATCCCACCTACCTTACGGCATTTCTAGAAATTCATTCTTAAAAAGGATAGGGCCCCTTAAGCATAGACTTTGAAAGGTTTAGAAATCAGTTAACTAAAGAGAGGTATGGCTGCCTGGAGGACCCTGTATATAAAATTTCCAATTCTTAAGCTTCAGGACATGTTCTTACTCATCGTGCAAGGCCCCAGAGTGTCCAGCTCACTGGGATGCGCAGGGCCCAGGAGTATGCATCTCTAATTCCTTCAAGTTGATATCACTGCTGCTTTGAGAACTAGTGTCATAGAAAAGTCATTGACCTCATTTGTTTATAATATTTTCAACTTCCCAATCTTTTAATCCACTAAATTCTTAATATTTAGCCTTTTAACATTTGTGCTGTTAGACTGTTTTCTCATCTATTATGGATTTTTATGTCTTTCAGAATTATGTTTTGAGAGCTAGGGATGTAATTCAGTCGGTAAAGTGATTGCATAACATGCATGAAGCCATGGATTATTTCCATGGCACCACATAAGCCTCTTGTGGTGGTATATACCTGCTAATGGAGGCAGAAGGACCAGAGTATTTGAAGTCAGGCTGTTCTATATAGTTCTAGGCCAGCTTGGTATACCAAGATTTAAGAAAAAAAGTCTTTTATCTTTAAACGTAGACTTAACTTTAAGTAAAGATATAAACTTAGGTTTGTTTAAATCCACAACTTAAGTTAGTTTGGTTTACATGTAATGTAGTTTTTGTTTTCTAGTAGAAATGCTTAATCTTATATTCGTTAGTTTTTCATGATGGCCAAAATCCATTTCAAATATATGTGTTTTAGCTAGATTCTGTACTTCATTCTTTTTATTACCATCCCAGTAATCTTGTAAAATGCCTGCTGCCCTGTTTCTTTATAGGGAAGAAGCAAGATACATTTTGTAAGTATGGTAAAAGCAGGACTAAGGTACAGTTGTTAAAATGAAGAATTCATTTAGAATCAAAAGATGTTTTAAAAGTGCAGAATACAGTTTGTTCAAGCCTTGTTGAAAAGCACTTGAATTTTATAGGCCTCTTCATTGTTTTCTGGAAAGGTGGTATTTGAGAAAAAGAAATTCTTGAGTTACTGTTTTTATGAGGAGAAAATTGCTTGGTCTTTTAATGGTTAATGAGAAGAAGTAATAGTTAAACACTTGGAGCATTGATTTCTGATTTGAATTCTCTAACAGGCCAGCCCTGGGGGAAGGGGAAAAGCTTGCTAATTAACATTTGATTACTGATGCCACCTTCTCATTCCCCTTGCACCATCCGGTTTCAAACGTTTTTTTGTTCAGGAAGGATTTTTAGACTTGCATCTTAGTAAAAACAAATCCATGTGCAACTGCAGTGCATGTGCAGTATATTGAAAAGAAGAAAAAAGAAAGGCATTAGATATGTAGTATGTGTTCAAAGCCCATTCGCTCTGAATCAGCAGTGATTGGTTTCCTAACTACACAGTCTTTCAGAAAACCAGAGATTGCCAGGAAACTGGAACTCAGCCTGGTTGTTGCGTTGTTTTGATTTAAACAGACCACAGCAAACACTTCCTTGTTCCATGCAGTTGCAGCTCATAGTTCCATATATTTCAAATTTGGATAAGCTCTGGTTCTGCTGGGTCTTGTAACAGTGGCAGAAAAATCACACTGGACACCTGCCATTTCATGATTCCTTTTGAAAGATGATAATGTTTGCTCACTAGTATCTTAATTCAGAAAATCCAGAACCCATTTAAAACTGTTCTGCACATTATCAGCTAGGTATATTTTCCCTACATTAAGTGTTAAATACAAATTAAAGGGTCCAATTTTAAAGCTTTTTATTGAAGTGAATTAAAAAATCTTTATAACTGTTAACACATAGGTAGTAGTTTTCTGTCCAGGACATTATCTCACTGATGAGAAGGAATAGTTACTTCAAAAACTGTGATGGGCTTTATTTTAAAATGATATCTTGTGAGGGGAAAATATTGAGTAGGGTTTTATTAAAGTATAAGAAAATAAGGACTTGATTTTCTTTATCCAAGAAAAATGATTTGAAATGCTTCTATATCTTTATTTCTCATCTGGGATTATTTGTATTTTTCTCTTTGATGTCTGTTATATTTATTGACTCTACTAATTCTTCCATTTTAGAAAATTAAGACTAGATCCAGAATAGTTGTAAATGCCCTCATTACGTCCTTGTCCTACATATATTTAGTTCTTCTTTTTCTGCACCCAGGATTAACTCTGGTATCTTCATGAATTCCTAGGATTTTATAGCATTGAAAAGCAGAAATAATCAAGTTTTATACTCATCTAAGGATGAGTGAACTGAATCTCAAAAAGGCCCCACCATTTGGCCCACAGTAGTTGCTGTGGGGTTAGAATTCAAACTCGAGTTCTGCTTTTGTTTATGCTACAGCACATACCTGGGCGACATTTAAAATTCCCTGAAAAAAGTTTCGACAGTTTTATCAGTATTTAGTTCACAAGCAGTGGCTTTATTATAACTGACAGTGTTCTTTACTAAACTTTATAGGCCTTTTAGTTTCAGTTGGAATAATTAAGAACAACTCATTTGAGGTTAATTTCACTTGAGTCTAAATTTTAAAGTTTACCATTCAGTAGGGTAACTTTCCTAAGAATTTTTCTCTAAGAAATTCTAATGAAATTTCACTCAAAAAAAAGCTCTTTGAAATTTTAAGTGAACTTAAAAGAAAACTTGGGGGAAAGATGAGTTCTTTTGAATACTTTTATTGAGCATGTCATCATAAAGTTGTCCTTCCAGTGCTATGTTTAATATTATAATCTCCATAAATATTGAGGCATTATGATTTTGAAGTAGAGAAAATTAGCATTTTAAAAAATTATTGTATTTAAATACATGTCACCGATGAAAGTAACTAAGAAATCAAAACCATATTCTGTACTTTCTCAAGTTTTTCTGGTGTGTGTGTGTGTGTGTGTGTGTGTGTGTTCGTGTTCCTATACTCATATGAAGTAGTGGAGAAAAATTTTCTTAAAAAGATCTAGAAAGCAAATTCCAGAAAAATCTATGGTTAGTCTAGAACTTGAAATTCAAATATAGTATACTTCGTTTTAATATTTGACTGGCAACCATAGTACTTATTATATTCATTCAGAACTAAATGAGACATTTGCATGGCTTAGCAGCCAAAAATCTCATTGATATATAGCTTAACATAAAGCAAGAATTGAATGGATTTTGAAGGTTCAGCCTGATTTTGAACCACTGCTAATCAAAGAAAATAAGTCAGACAAAAAAGTCCCTTAGGAAATGATATCCAGTAAAGTGTCATTTGTTCTTACTTTACTGGAACTTAACAGTCTATAAAGATGAAACTGCATCAGAAGTGGCACAGTATCATCAGCTGAGGATATCAGCTACAGTGTACCAACTCCCGCATCTTTGTTCTCCTTTCTCAGACACTCCCAGATCCCTCAGTTACTTTCTTTCCTCTCTTTTCTCACCTCAGGCCATTTCTATCTTTCTTCCTCTGTTTTGTTTTCCTGTTCTCTCTGTCCTTATTCTTGCCCACCCCCTTGCTTCTCCCCACTTCTTTTCTCTTTAGTCTCCCTCCCATAGGAGAACTGTGTCTTTGATCTGCTTCATAGGAACTTCAAATTCATCTGCACCATTATATACACAGTTGTTTTTTGTCATTCAAATTCCTCAAAGACTACTTAAAAATAATTTCTGGTACATTTGCTTTGGGTACTTGTTAATTTTTACTTTCCTGCACAATTGTGATTTAAACTTTTAATTGAATACACATCAGTAAAGGCAATGGAATTTTTATATCTTTTTTTAAACTAAACTCACGATTTTGGTGTCTGTTACCACTTTGTTTTGTAATGGTAAAGTCTGCCTATGCTTACAGCATGAACTTAATTCTGAAAAGCCAGTTTGTTTTCACTTAAATTGCTGTTTAATGATTGTAGTTTAGCATAAGATTTTTTGTCACAATCTGAGAGTACTTTTTGAATATAGCCTTTGCTTTGGAACATTAGCCTAAGATCTTTTACATGGTACTCTCGCAGCTAAGTTCTCTCTGCATTTACTAGTTTATTCTATGACAAGTAGCTTAACAGATGTCTTTCTTGTAAGGACAATGAAGCCAAATACTTGTGCAATGGCTAACATGAATTTAACTTTGATCACTTTTGTTCAGCACATCAGTCTGGCGTTGTGCTTTATACCAACATAGCACCATAACCAGAACTTGCTTTTCAGGCTTAGGACAGCAAAGGAATGTCACTCAGTTCAGTGAACTATATATGAGTAAGGAAACATGAAAATACTGTTTATTTCATAATAGTATATCATTGTTTTAGGAATTAAGGTAGAAATTAAGGAATTTCACTGCACAGTTATTTGTTTCTGTGCCCATTATGTTTGTGTAAGTTTCCAATGATAGGGTAACCTCTCCGCCTTTCCAACACATGCAAATTTTTTTCTGCTTTGTTCGAAAATAGCTGATGAACTCCGGTTTATTTGGGCACTCCAAACATAAGTTTAAAGAAAGAAATTTTGTCTTGAAGTCTAAAGATTCCTCCTGCTTTCTCTTCTGTCTTTTTTATGAATGTAATGCTTTGGATTATTGGAGCACCTTTGTCCCCAAGAGCAGGAATACATAAGTGCGACCAAATAGACTCAGCTAACGAAAGTGCTTAAGTCAGGTCCAGTTGCCTTTGGCCAAGTTGTCAGATTGGCAAGGACTAATCAGAATTTCCAAACTTAATGTGGCAGCTGTAAGAAAAATGCTGCATGGTAACTGTGGAGAAAACCCGCCTGTTTCAGTTGAGTGTGTGGGGGGGTCAAACTGTGTCCAAAGTGCCTCAGATCTCAGTTACTGATTCTTTTCTCCCACAGGTGTATGTTAAAGATAAAAATAGATTGAATTCCATGTTTATTTTCTTTTTTTCCCTTAGTTTGTGCATATCTCCGTTTCACTGGAAGGATAACTTAGATCTGTTATTGTGTAATAAAGATACAATGATGATGATGATGATGATAGCAAAATGCTGTAGCTAAACAGCATGGCGCTCTACAGTTCTGCCTTTTAGAAGCATGCTTGAGTGCTGCTTGTTGAGCAGCCATATAAAAACCTTAAAAGATATGTGCAACATCTCAAAATCAGCCTGGGTGAAGAGTATACTATCAGATGGACTGTCTCTTCATTATTATTATTAGCTAATTATCTTAATTGTAAATGAAGAATGAAATAGAATTCCTATATGCTTTTTAGAAAAATGCTAAGAAATTAAAGAAAGATATGATCCTTTGGGGGATTAAGCTTTGCAGAGTCTTTCTAAATTGTCCAAACTGGTCCCTTACTGGAGTTCCTCCTGCCTTGCAATGGAGTGCAAGAGTTGCAGGTATGGGCCAGCACCCGCAGCAAGGTATGACCCTTCCTAAGTCACTGGACAGCAGATGGGTAGTTGAACTCCCCACAGCCTTGTTTTGGTGACTTGACTCTTCTCCCTTTAAAGTGAAAGGTACAATATTGCTGGTAGGCAAAAATTTTAGTGTTGTTTTTATTTATTTATTTTTTTGTTTGTTTGTTTTGAGACAAGATCTCACTAAGTCTTTTTAATGACTCTCCTGGAACTCACTTTGTAGCAATTATTTTGTCTTTAGGAGAGGCTAAATGTGATATTAATAGAAACCTCAGCTTAGTTTTTAATTTGGAGTGGTGTCAAAGAAATCATCTAACCTGCTTTATATTGTTCTGTCTTTCAAATTAAAACAAAGTAACTTACATCACTTACTCCATTTTAACCAAAATTCACTTTCTTTTCACTAATGAAAACTTGAAGTGTACTTTTGTTTGAATCATAAAGTTTTCAGATTAAATTACTTACAAGCATTTATAGATGTAGTCAGATTTCAGTGCACCATTACCTAAAGTCAGCAGTGATGAGAACTCAGCTTGAGAGTGTGCACTGCCCTTGCAGAGACCCTAGCTAACTTCTTGTAACTCCAGCTCAGGGACTCCCATGCCTCTGGCTTCTGAGTGCACCCTTCCTCACATGCACATATCCATCTACACACCGTGCATACACCAAAAATCAATCAATCAATCAATAGCAAAAGAAAGTTATTTCTTGAAATACTACTTCACCTAGCCTTCATTGAAATTCTGCTCGGACTTTTATTGTATTTTTAGCCTTTTGTAAAATTTTTCTGACTTGTAGTCTAAATTATTGTTTTGAAGCTAAAAGAAAATCTGAAACATGTTTTATGTTAAATGAATTAAAGCTACCATGATTAAAATAATGTCAAAATCCTGTTGTAATTCTATTGCTTTCTTTTTCTAGGTAAAGAGAAATGTGTATGACCTTACAAGTATACCTGTTCGACATCAGTTATGGGAGGGCTGGCCAGCTTCTGCCACTGATGACTCAGTAAGTTCCAGCCCAGTTTATAGCCTCCCTTTTCAGTATAGTTCGCTGTTAGAAACAGAATCAAATGCTCTTGAATTTTCCACTGAAAGAACCTTTTATTTACATCACATCATGTCAAAAATTTTGAAAAATTGTAATAACTTGAACAGATTTATAGAACAAATGTCTTAAGCCAAGCACAGTAATATTTTGGTAATGATATGTATCAGTGTCAAGAATATAGTATTGCTTGATTTGACATAAATTTTTCTTTGATGAGAATATATGTGGTTATTATTAATAAGATGTTCAATGTGAAGAAAAAATTTCCTATATTATAGATATTTCAAAATCAACAAATGCATATACACTTACACATACATATTTATATACATATTCATGTATGCACGTGTGTTATGTGAAGGGTCTGTAGCTTTAAAAATTATTCAATTCAAAAGAATTTCTCCTTTTTATACTTAACATTAATAGCACATATCTTTAAATAATATAATAAATAAATACATTTATTACCATAAAAATTTTAAAAATTAGAGTGTTATCTGACAGTGATATCATTTTTTAAATACTTTCTATTATAAATTTGGAAACCTTTTCCATCTCTGCCAATTTTCAATAATTAACTCTTTTCTTAAAGAAGAAATCTTTTCATCACAAGAAGTCTACTGACTTGAAGTTTTGTTCGATCTCTCTCCATATTTACTAACTTACCTGTTCTAAATAGATAACTGTCTTGTTTTGGGTTTTTTTTGTCCAAAACTTTTTATTTATCTTTAGAGAATTTCATGCAATATATTGAAGTGTGATTTGTGTTGGCTAACTCTTCCTGAACATAAAGGCCCACAATGGAGTTGGTTGATAGATCCATTTTCACTCTGTTGGAGAAAACTGATTTTTCCCCTCCTACCAGCTGTCGATTTCAAATAACTTAGCTATGGGTATGAGTTTGTGCCCACTTTTCCTTCTCTATACTAAGATTTTGTTTGACTTAGATTTGTGTACCAGGTAGTATTCAAAGTCCATGAGTTTGTATGCACATCAGCCCTCTTGTATGACTGTTTGTTTTGAGGTTGTCCACCACTTCTGGCTCATTTAATAATTCTGTTCCCTCTTTTGCATAGATTCCTGAGTCTTGAAGGTAGGGGTGTGATGCAGACATTCTCTTTAGGATTGAGTGCTCCAAAGTATCTCAAGCTCTGCTCATTGTCCAGCTGTGGGTCTCGATGCTAATTACCATCTACTCCAAGTAGTAGCTTGTCTGATGAGGTCTGCATGATGCATGACCTCTTTTTGGTATAGCAATATGTCATTAGAATCAGTCACTTTTTATTTTTATTTTATATGTGTCTGTTGGTGGTAGAGGACAGAAAGGGGTGTGTCATATCCTTTGTGGGTGCTGGGAATTGAACTCCAGTCCTCTGGAAGAACAGGAAGTGCTCATGACCACTAAGCAATCTCTCCAGCCCATAAGCATTTTAAAATGCAAATAGAATGTTTCAGGAATCCTAAGTCAAAATCTAACTTTTAAAGATAAACAATGCTAAAGAGAATCAAGGCCTTTGCAAACACTGTATAATACTAAACTCATGGTTGTAGCTAAGAATTGAATTAGCTTTTCATATTTTTCTAATAAATACTACACCTGTCTGGCCAATTTCTATTCTTCTGTCAATGCTACCTAACATTTAAAAAAATTCTTTTTGGAAGACAAAATAATTGTAAGACAGTTTATTGATGAAGATGCTATTTAAGTCTACTTATAAACTGTGCCTTTTGGGAAATGCTTGGGTTTCAAAAATTTAAAAAAGATTTAGAAAACAGTAGGACTCTTTGCTATCACTTGTATAATAGTATAATACTAGAATTATTGATCACTGGCTACTGCCAAAAAAAAAAGACTGTAGTTGTTGGCTTTTTGTTAAATTTTGTTTGCTTGCTTGGAGTTTCTCATTTGATTGTTTTTTTTCTGTTAGGATCTAAGAAGACACACACAAAAAAGAAATGTTCTTAGTGTTGTTTAAAACTCATTATAAGACATATACCATTAGTAAAAGTACATAATTTAAGATCCAAGCACATCACTAGATTCTCTAAAGCTTGGCCACTTTCCACCATTTTTATGAAGATTAATGATAACGTATTTAAACTGAGTGTTTTACAGTAGACAGGAAAGACATCAGTGATAGTTCAATATGATAGACAAGGATTGACTGATATGAGCATATGAAAGACTATCTGCAGTTTGCTACAAAATTACCTTTGGGGCCAGGAATGAGTGAGAGTAGAAGCGATCCAGATTATCCATCTATTGGGCAGTATTGAATGTGAGTGATATACATGGTTGATATATTTGAAATTTACTGTAATTTAAAGTCAGTAGTAACTGACTAAAGTGACAATAAAGACAGAAGATGATGGGGAAACTCTTAAAATGCAAGGCTGCACAGGCTTAAGAGTAGATCTACAAGCTCTAAGTTTAGATAAAAATGGTTTTGACACCACAGTTGCAGAAACCGGGAAATAGGCTGATAACATAAAAACTCAAAAATAACAGGAAAAGTAAGCAAAATAGGACCTATTCCTCTGTTCTAAAGTACCTTATACATTATGTGTCCTAATTTATTGACTTAGTTTGATACAGTATTTTATGAGACCCATGTTTTAATATTTGTGTAAGATTTTACTTTTAGCAAAGAGTTGCAATGTGTTTCCATTGCTAGAGGAAGCTGTAAGAAGCAGACTAAGCTGACAGTGTCAACACTACCTGGTGCCATATGAGTCACGGCAAGCAGGAGAGGGAATCCCCAGTAAGCTCATCCTGTCGCCTCATTATTCATATTTGCACCTTTTCCCAAGAGCTGTGAAGTGGTGCCTGCCCTCACTTCCCCAGAGCAAATGTTGCCACATTGGCAGGATGTGCCTTGAACTGCATGATTTGACACAACGAAGATGTGTAGGGCCAGGCGGCAGCTTTTAACTAGTGCCACAGCAGATCTACTAGCTCCAGTGCTTGAGTTGAGGCCAAAAAAGTCGTAACTATGGTTTTTGGAGAGAATCTAGCCAAATGTTAGAAAAATTGTTTCATTGGGACCCTGAAAACATGTAATGCTAGTGCTTTGCGAGTAATTTATTTTGTTGCAGGTGTTGTTTTTATACTTACTGAAAACATTTAAGTGGAGGCATCTGCTTCAAAACAAGCTAGTCCTCACAGCTTAGGGCATGAATTGGGGACAGCTGAGAAATGTCAGCTGTGTAAACAGTCTGAAATGTGTTACCAACAGAAATAGAATTAATTTCTTTCCAGGACAGTAGCCATAACTTAATAATTAGGAGAGCTTAGCGTTTAGTGGCGAGTACCTGAATACTTGCTTCTCATTGCCAGGCTAGAAGATGGACTACAGAGGTCACTAAAAGTGAACTTCCTTTATACTTTGGCTACTCAGTTGCAGGATTTTTTTATGTGGCTTTGATTATATAAGAGCATGCATAGAGTGGCTTCCTCCATGAATTTATGGGAATACCACAGATCAAAAAACTATAATCAGTTCGGGGTGATGGAAAATGTTATAAACTTAAATTGTAAATTAAGCTAAACATTTAAAATGAATAAGTAGCATAACAGTTTACATGCAGATAGCTTTTCTTGTTCTCTTTAGGAAAGTAAGGGTTATTTTATAACACTTCATTTATGTTTTATACTATATAAAAATCACTTGGGAGCAACAAAGAAAGTGTTTTCTTCTGTACAGTTGTCACTATTTTTTGACTTAGAAAACATGAAAAAGGAATAACTTTGTGCAATTAGATTCCTGTACTATAAAGGACCTCAGAACCTGATAGACTTCAGTCTTCCGCTGTTTTCCAGCTATATGTGACATCAGCGATTCCTCACAACATCATTGCCATATCTTCAGACTTAAAACATTTCTTTGCTTATAGCTATGTTCTAATGGGGCATGAGATCCTGTATGTTGTCCACAACTCTTTTAGTTTCCTTTGCACTCTGTCACCAGGGAAATAGGTGTCCAGAGCTTCAGCAGTCAGGGGATGTTTTCATGCAGCGAGACAAGGAGATGCAAGTAGGTAAATCTCATCTAACACATGAGTGATGACACTGTTGGCTTCCATAGAGTAGAAATAAGTTTAACACTATGAACGATGCATAGATACTTAATTATAATGCAATGTTCATTTAAAGTAATGCTTATAAAGCAGGAGAATCATGTAGTTTTTTCCCAGTTTGATAGTAAAATTTATTTTCCTTTTTATTATATATCTTTTCATTTTTTTCTAATTCCTTTTTTAAAACAATCTTTTCTCATTTTACATACCTATCCCAGCTCCCACTCTCTCCCTCCTCCCCCAAAAGGGTAAGGCTTACCATGGGGAGTTAGCAAAGTCTGGCATATCACTTTGAGGCAGGACTTCTCTCCTTTATCTAGACTGAGCAAGGCATCCCTCCAAAGAGAATGGATTCCAAAAAGCCAGATCAAGCACCAGGGATAAGTCCTGGTCTCACTGCCAGTGGTCCCACAGACTACCCAAGCCACACAAGTGTCACCATATTCCGAGGGCCTAACTTGGTCCTATGCGGGTTGCCCCCTGTGAGTCCAGAGTCAGTGAGCTCCCACTAGCTCAGGTCAGCTGTTTCTGTGAGTATCCCCATCATGATATTGGCCCCTTTGCTCATAATATTGCTTATCCCTCCCTTTGACTATACTCTGGGAGCTCAGCCCAGTGCCCAGCTGTGGATCTCTGCATCTGCTTCCAACCTTGCTGGATGAAGGTTCTGTGATGACAGTTAAGGTAGTCATCAATCGGATTACGGGGAAAGTCAGTTCCGGCACCCTCTCCACCATTGCTCAGTGTCTTAGCTAGGGTCATCCTTGTGGATTACTGGGAATTTCCCTAGTGCCAGGTTTCTTGCTAGCCACATAATGCTCCCTCAATCAAGATATCTCTTTCCTTGCTCTCCCTCTCCCTCCTTTCCCCATCCCAACCATCCCGTTCCCTCATGTTCTCCCCTGTCCTCCCCGCCTCCACTCCTAATTTTCTCAGGAGATCTTGTCTACTTCCCTTCCCTGGGGGATCCATGTATGTCTCTTTTAGGGTTCTTTGTAGTGATAGGAGCAGTGGGCTCGCCTGCTTTTCGTCCCGCCCGGCTCCCGCACGGCTCCTGCACGGCTAGCTTTACACCCGAAATAACAACACACAAATAGTATTCACTTAAGCACTGCCTGGCCCACTAGTTCTAGCCTCTTATTGGCTAACTCTCATATCTTGATTAACCCATTTCTAATAATNGCCAAGGCAGTTTCTTTATTAACCAATGAAAGTGACACATAGATGACCCTCCTACATCAGTTCTTCTTACCTAGCTTCTCTGGGGTCATGAACTATAGGCTGGTAATGCTTTATTTTATATCTGATATCCACTTATGAGTGAGTACATACTGTGTTTGTTGTTCTGGATTTGGGTTGTTTTTTTCTAGTTCCATCAATTTGCCTGCAGATTTCAAGATGTCATTGTATTTTACCACTGAAGAATACTCCATTGTGTAAATGTACCACATTTTCTTTATCCATTCTTTGGTTGAGG